>LR812538.1:13482163-13659663 GCA_903798195.1 Danio kyathit
TTGTGATGAAATATAAAAGTATTATTTAAAAGAACTGGATTATGTATCCTTTTTCCAAAGATTAATACAATTTATGTAATGAGTGAGTGTATAATTACATAATCAAACTATATTTTTTTGTTGTTGCCTGAATTATTATGGGAAACCTATAAGTGTTTATATCAAAACCCTTGTGTTGAAATAAAAAAAAAATAAAAATAAAACTTTTTTTTTCCTGAATTTTGATGACTTTTTCTAAAGTGACCCCAACTTTAGAAAAAAATAACTATTTTATATTATCATATTTTCATTAGGTGTTTACACAGCTGGGTACTAAGATTGTGTTAGGGGTAATTTTGCCCGCCAGCTATAAAACCATATATACACCACAAAAACTACAGTCACACACTGACACCGACACACACACATGCACGATCCCCCCCACCCCCACCCTACACACACACACCCACACACACACAATAAGAAACTAAGATTGTGTGCTACTGATTGATCTCTCTACCCTCTTTATTTCATAACCCTAAACATGACTCAAGCTCAGACAAAATAAAAAGTCTTGCAGACAAAATAAACATAGCATTATTTACTAACAGAGAACACTCATGTATAGATCGCAGTACTCCAGTTCTCTTTTTGCCAATGTCATGATTTTTAATTTAATTTAATTTAATTTAATTTAATTTAATTTAATTTAATTTAATTTAATTTAATTTAATTTAATTTATTTAAGTGCAAATATTTAAGAAATATGGTAGATATTGTAGTTGTATTTGTAGTCAGACTGTTGCTATTACAGTATATTTAATGATTGCCTTCTTGTTCCCCATTTAGAACTCTATTCTGCTGCTTTAATTTTTGTAATACTTTCTTGCTAAACATTTTACACCTACAGTATGCAGGTACCTTTAGCATTTGAAAATATAAACCTCTACTTTAGTTAAAAAAGTGAGTGGTACCCACTCAATAAATATTGACGAAATACTGCACACTGATGAGGTAAAACCTAAACATTCACAGAGTTAGTGATTAATGATGAGGTTGTTTCATCATGCTCAATAGATTTGAGGATTGAAATAATAATAATAATAATAATAATAATAATAATAATAATAATAATAATAATTCCTTACATTTATACAGCGCTTTTCTAGACACTCAAAGCGCTTTACACATTTTTGGGGGAATCTCCTCATCCACCACCAGTGTGCAGCATCCACCTGGATGACGCGATGGCAGCCATATTGCGCCAGACCACACACCAGCTGATTGACGTAATGAAGCCAATTATGATATGGTGATGATTAGGAGGCCATGAAAGACAGAGGCCAGAGGGCAAATTTGGCCAGGATGCCGGAGTTAAACCCCTACTCTTTTCAAAGGGCATCCTGGGATTTTTAACGACCACAGAGAGTCAGGACCTCGGTTTAACATCTCATCTGAAAGACAGCACTCACTGAGCAGTAAAGAGTCCCCTTCACTATACTTGAGCATTAGGACTCACACAGACTGCAGGTTGAGCGCCCCCCTGCTGGCCTCACTAACACCACTTCCGGCAGCAACCTAGCTTTCCCATGTGATCTCCCATCCAGGTATTGACTGGGTGCAGCCCTGCTAAGCTTCAGTGGGTGACCATGTGAGAGTTGCAGAGAGCTAGCAGCCAACAGAATTGGGATTGAGCCTAATGTATGTATGTATATGTATATATATATATATTAGTGGTGGGCCGTTATCTGCATTAACGTGCTGCGTTAACGCGAGACTCTTATCGCGCGATTAAAAAAATATCGCCGTTAATCTATTCTCAAAGTTGGGTGAGAGCTGGGTCTTTTCTACGCAAGCCATGATGACTTTCACCTTGATAGTTTAGCGCGGATGTATACCTGACCGGTGAGCCGTCTGGGAAAGAAGTGCCCTTCTGAATCAAATCAGCAGGATGCCTGACTCTAACTGCAGTTGAGCAGTTTCACTTTAACTCACGAACATTTAATTCATGCCTTCGTGACAAACTGGGGTATTAGACGAAAATAAATGAGTAAGGACAGGTGAGAGTGTTATGGAATTTAATAACGCACGCCAAATGAGAAGAAAAAAAACTTCCGCATTTCGCAATGTGTGTGTGTGTTTATGTGTGTGCGTCTGTGTGTCTGTGCGGTCCTTTACTGACAGCCGCCTGTGTGGATCTTGTCGGAAAATATGGCGAAAAGTCCTACATGACGGGAATAGTTTGTCAGTATTGCCACTAATATCTGCATACTCCACGTCTCAATTCCATTTCTGTTTAGTTCAGTTATGACTTTAGTCGCATTAAGTAATCAAAAATCGCTGTTTACATGGTAGACTCTTAATCAGAGTATTGTTTTAGTCATATTAAAATCGTATTAAAGTATTGTTGCCCATGTAAACATACTCAATGTTTGACACTGTCAGGGCTCTGTGAACTTGCCTTTGTGAAGCAGCATTTTCTGTATGTACGTACATCAAAAGCAAGTATGAAATCGCTGTTTGGAGCTTATGTAGGCCTACAGTTCAAAATTCATGTTTAACTGAATAAACAGTTAGTAAACACAAGTACATCTTATTGAACATCATTTATTTTAATCACCAATTATCATAGTAGAACAGTTTCTCAAGCAGTTTGTGATGCATTTTGGAAACAGGAGATGAGCCCCTGGTCTAATGCGTCACCTGGCTTGAGAAACCCGCTCTCAAAGACTTATTATTTGGGTAGCACACATATTCTGAATGCCATCGGCATACATACACACACACACACACACACACACACACACACACACACACACACACACACACACACACACACACACACACACACACACACACACACACACACACACACACACACACACACGAATGTAAGATTCGATTTGTAAAATGGTTTGTTTGAAAAGTATAATTTCCAATCTTTAAAAATGACTTCTGCTAG
Organism: Danio kyathit; assembly: GCA_903798195.1. Classification (NCBI taxonomy): domain Eukaryota; kingdom Metazoa; phylum Chordata; class Actinopteri; order Cypriniformes; family Danionidae; genus Danio; species Danio kyathit. The sequence goes on from LR812538.1 coordinate 13,485,105, forward strand.
GTTTAAAGTTTTATGTGATGTAATGACTTTCAATGAATGTCAGTGTGTATTGGTATTATACAGACTTCAGTTTCATATTTCTATGGATATGGGCAATGGCAACAGCCACTGAAAAATGCATACTGGTCAAGCAGGAGGAATTGATCAGACTCCTGTTGTGTCCAGAAAGGGCACAGACAAACAGACGCTGTGTCCTCAGTACCTCATGTTTGCAGAATACACATTTCAGTACAGACCGAACAACATCTGATTCAAATGTGTTTCTCGGGAGAGGGAAATGAAAGAGGAGAGCCCGGCAGAGTGAAAGTATTACGAAAGAGTCTGTGCTTTAATCTTAATAGTAGTAGAATTTATTTTCAAATTCAAAACAATATAAATGTATTACATATAAATGTATTATTAAATTAGAAGCTTGTGCTGAATTAACACCTTGTTTTGAAGTACAAACTATTTTAGTTCTCCCAAAAATAGTGTTCTGAGTTCTTGCGAAGCAAAAACAATAGTTCTAGGAACTGTGGGAAAGTTCCTCCAGTGTGAAATCCCCTAATAATAATGAACTTCATGCTCTGTAATATCATGTTATTGAAAATTCCAGTTCCTCTAAATAAAATCCCATCAAATGTAGATACATAGCAGTTGTTGCCGTTAATCTGGTACCTAGTGATCACTGGCTGAATTTTAAGACAAATCCTATTTAACAGGTAGTAAAACTTTGAAGTTTTCACTGAATTTGCAAGATGATGGTCTGTTCTGAAGTGGCTGAAACCCTCTAACAGCAGGTTGATCAGATGAAGACCAAAAAGATAAATCTTTCAGTCCTTGCGAAATAAGTTGGTTATCACAATTCTGTGACTTCAGTCACACTTTACAATAATGTTTCATAAGTTGAGGTTCGCTAATGTAACATGAACCAATAATGGACATTACTTGTACAGCGTCTATTAATCATAGTTCAACATTTACTAATGTATTAATAAAATCCAAATTTATGCTTGTTAACATTAGTTAATACATCATGAGTTAACATGAACTAACAACGAACAGCTTTATTTTTCATTAACTAACATTACCAAAGATGAACAAATCCAGTAATTAATCAAGCAGCAAAATACCGCTCTCACTCGTGAACATACCTGCCAACATTTGTTTTGTATATTCCGGGGGGGGGGGGGGGGGTATGGGGCGTTACGTCATACGCTAATTTGCATATTACTGACGTCATCACGTTCTACCATTTCTGTTTAACAGCCTATGGTAAATAAATGGGGTATTTTATATTTGCACTACGCTTTATCTAAGCTTATAAATTTAACTAAATTTATTGCTGTTTGAATACAGTATATCATTATAGATGAGTAGTGAATTTGCAGTAATCTCTCAGACGTAATATACTCAGACAAGTTCAGAAACTCTCACTTTAAAACATCTCTGATTGTGAACAAGAAAAGAATAAACGGTCAAATTAAATTGTTAAAATAAAGGAGAAGCAGATCAGTTTGACTGTACAAGGGAAATACCTTCACACTCCCGGTGCTAAATCATTTGCCGTTAGTACGCAGAGGAGTGATCTGCAGTCAGGCTGCAGGTGGGAGAGGCTGCTGTACGAGGACTGGGCCACCTGTCAGTGCTCTAAGGCGGGCATCCGCAGCTCGTTGAGAAGAGTAGGGACGGTACAGTAATGGACAAACGACAGTCTATAAACATCTCCAGTAACACACAAAAAAAGTCGCTAGATTTGTCGCTAGTCGCTTTTTTGAAAATTTGTCGCTATGGGGGTCTGAAAAGTCGTTGAGTTGGCAACACTGGCGCGAACTAAAAGCATGGAGCGGGAGGGGTGAGAGGTTTGGGGATATGGAGGCGCGCAAACTGTAGCGCGGAGAGGTTGCGCGCGACCGGAAGAGCACGCGCACAAGCACCAGGTTTCAGCCCGGACTGTACCAAAATGCTGAGGAGCGGGGGTCAGATTCCGCGAGTTTCCCGGGAGACAGAACAATACGGGAGACGGGTCTAAAATACGGGAGACTCCCGGGAAAAACGGGAGTGTTGGCAGGTATGCTCGTGAAGCTAATACGGAAGTAACTGAAACTGCAATTCATCAAACTTCCACTAGGCCTGGCTGCATAATAGAGCTAATATTACACTTAGGCCCAATCCCAATTCTACCCTTTAGCCCTTCCCCTTACCCCTACCCCTCGTTTTGCGCGTTCACGTCAAGGGGTAGGGCTGTCCCAATTCTCTTTAGCTTGAAGGCGTAGGGCTAAGGGCAAGGGGTATACACCCCTTCGAACGAAGATTTTCTAGGAGCACACTTAAAACGGTGGGGTAAGACAATTTCCCAGAATACACCTGCCACAACGGCAGGATAGCTGAACCCGGAAGTAAGGAGATCCACAAATTAGTATTTTTTGTCATTATTACGAATTTTTACGACAAACAAACATATGTTTTAATATATTCATAACCGGGTTCGTGTTTTACCGTCATGCTTTTTAAAAAAAACAGCAAAAAAAACCCCCGCTAAATTTCATGATCTATAATCCATAATCATAACTCCTGTATAGCAGTCCCACAACATTCTGTCACTCGATAACACTCGAATACCCTGTCAGAGCAGTCTAGTGGCTGAGAATGAGCCTTTTACAGTGTCTCCTATAATGTTAATGTTGTTTTCGTGTGTTTACATAGATAAATATGGCCACCGTGCAAATACACAGTACAGTTACGATCTTATTGCTACAATAGATCTTTATGATAACATAATATATGCCTTCAGTGATTTCCTGCAGATAAATACCAAAAAATAACACAACTAGAATAACTACAGCAGTCGCGATCGTCTGATCTCATATGAAGCATGAGATCGCGATGACAAATGATGACGTGTACAGGTGTTGAAGTGCTGTCCCAATTCTTAGGGGTAAGTTTTGAAGCCCTTCCCCTTAACCCTCGGTTGTAAGGGCCAAGGGGAAGGGGAAGGGGTAGGGGTACAAGAATAGAATTGGGATTGGGCCTTAATGACCACTGTGAAGGGGTTAAATGTTTTATAACTCATTCGTTTCATTTATATTAAGTTATATTAAGTCTGCATAATTAAGGGCGTGGCCACTTGAGTGACAGCTAGGTCCACTCCAGAATCTGACAGATTGTTTAGCTGTAGGCTCTAGAACAGTCATCTGAAACGTTGTCATACAGTGTTAAGCCTGGATTTCATAAATAGCCTTGCATTTACTAACACAGACTTTATTTTAAATGTTTTGAAGTAATTTGCGTTTTCCTTCTGTAGAAAAACATCATAAGAGCAATGCTTAGTGGCTCAATGTATTACAACAGTGTTTTTAAAAGACTAAACACTTTATTGATATAGTGTACAATCAAGCACAAGTGGTCAGACCACAATGGAATCGCTGGTAATGGAGTATTAAGTGTTTCTCCCAAAGAAAATCCCATCTAAGCAAAATGCTAGCAGGCATCTGTAGCTCTGCTCACGCTCCTTCTCTTTGCCCTTTTTCGGTTACCCTCGGTGGGGGCGATGACTCGCAAACAAAATGGCGACAGTTGGCCACGCCCACTTGTAGCTTCATTTGCGCTCTTCAGAAACCTATGGGTGACATCATGGATATATGTTATAAATGTATTGTCCATGGTTTGTTCATGTTAGTAAATACATTAACTAACATCAACCTTAAGGCCCGTGCACACCGAGACGTTTTTTGCTCGTGTTTTCCGTCAATGTTTAACGCCTCGTGACTAAATAAAGGCATCAATGTGATTGTGCACAACAACGCGCAAAACGGCAGGCGCAAAAGCGTCATTTAAAAAAAAACTCCTCATGCTTGTTTTTGTGTTTTGGCGCACCGCGTCAAAACCTTCTCCACCAATCAGATTGGCACTTTTGTTCACATGCACAAAGCTGCTGAAGTTACAGTAAACAGCACTTGGAGGCGCTCAATCGCAAAACTGTCAATGTGAGCGCACATTGAAGAAGATGCCCAGAGGCGATATAAACGTGGAGCTGCTTATTGCACTGATGAACAATAATCATTTCTTTATCGCTAGACCTGGAGCTGCTACTTGAACCATCCATAACAACAAGCGTCAACTTTGTCTTCTTCTTCTGTGTTACAAGCGGGTATCGGAAGCTTAAAGTTGTGTAGCGCCATCTAACGTCAAGGAGTGATTTTGCATACTCTTCTGCTCGATGCCTGTGAAAATCGATTGGGTTTGAATCCGGAAAAACGTCTTAAAAAACGCTGACGAGAAACGCAAATGAAAAGCGTCTCGGTGTGTACGAGCCTTTATAGTAAGTTAAAGTGTTACCGGGATTTCTAGATTATGTGATATGTACAGTGTCACAAATTTATTCAATTAGGGCAGTGTGAGAGATGCTTAGAGAGAGTAGTGACATCCTCAGATTTGTTCAATCATTTCTGTTTAATGGAAAGATTTTTTCAACACACTTCTAAACATAATACTGTAGTTTAAAAAAATTATATATTTTATCTTTGCCATTATGACAGTACATAATATTTTACTAAATATTTTTCAAGATACTAGTATTCAGCTTAAAGTGCAATTAAAGGCTTAATTAGGCTAACTAGGCAAGTTAGAGTAATTAGGCAAGTCACTGTGTAACGATGGTTTGTTCTGAAGACAATTAAAAAAAAAAAACCTTACGGGCGCTAATCATTTTGACCTTAAAATATAAAAAAAAACAAAAAAAAACTGCTTTTTTTCCAGCTGAAAAAAAACAAATAACACTTTCTCCAGAAGAAAAAAAATATTATAGGAAATACTGTGAAAAATTACTCAATCTGTTAAACATAATTTAGGAAATAATTGAAAAAGAAAACAAAAATCACAGGAGGGCTAATAATTACCTCAACTTTATATACAATAGCTTTGTTAAAATTATCATTTAAAAACTAGAATTTTCTGATTAAATTTGCACAAAAAGTAGATAAGTATTTGTTTATAAACAAAATGTCCCATACCTTACATTTTTGGTATGAATCCTCACCTCCCTCTGGCCCACAACTGACGTCAAAAATATAATGAGATTCGGCCCGCCAAAACATATTTTTGAACCTCTATCATAGTGCAGTCGTGTTTAGCCACTTAACATTTTGACGCGCCACCTAGTCAACATTTAAAGTACTGCATTTAGATTAGTTTTACTTTCATTTTCTCTCAATGTACGGTTGAGAGTAAGACACATGCATTTTAAATTCGGGGCTGATTTAAACGTTAAAATATATGCCCGTATGTGCTCTATTTTTACTAAAGCTCTATTTTTGTAAATATTCAAGGGTCGCTTGATTATTATTAGTTTTATACCACTTGTGTTTTGTACAAACACTTCTTCGAGGCTTACACGTTATGCTAGTGGTGTAACAAATATGATAATTTTGCTGATATTCGATTCAAATGGTCTCATTTAATAGCATATAGCATTTAATAACATATAATCCTCATATGCTTATTAGGATTTGCATAAAAACTTGCATAAAAAATGTACATTAGTAAAATTGTACTGCTAGTTGAATTGAACTTGTTAAAGTAAATGTGAATATGTACATACTTTTCCCCAAACTGCTTTCTGCTGTTCTTTCGTTATTGGGACAACACAATTGGTTGGGACAGAATAATAATTATTATGCCTATTATGTGTAGTATTTTGTAGCAATCTAAACTACCCCTTAAATATGTACAACAAGAAACAAAAAGATTAAGTTTTGACTGCATATACTCTTTGGAAGAATGACTGTGTGTGTCCAACGCTCGGCCATACACACAACAATCACAGATATATTTCAGCAGCTGATGTGTGACATGATAAACATGCTGATTTGCATTATCAATGGTGACAGGTAATGCTTGAAATATAAACGTCATGTCTGCTGTCCTAAGATGCATTAATTATGTCAGGTTTCCACTTTTTTTTTGTACTTGAATGTTAAAACAGCCCTTCTATAAATTATCAGTCACTGAAATGGCCTACTGCCAATTTGAGTTTGAGACCCCTGCATTACACCAACATAATCAATTCCATCAAATGAAAAATATATAGTCAAAGGCCTAATTCATCAACTAATTTCATTCTCTCCGATTCACTCTTCACTCCAAATAGCCAAACCACACGTTTATAGATAAACCAGCTCCAGTTCGCCCCATATGCTAGCTGTGTGAGCTACTCCACAATGCATATTATCTCCGTCGGCCTTTCTCTCGGAGGAAATCAGTCTGTTTGTACCGCGAGCCTGAGCTGAATGGCCATGACAGAGAGACAGAGCCGCTTTCATTCTCCATCCTGTGATCCTGCTTGTCCCATTAACAAAGCAGATACGTTCTGTCAGAGCGCAGTTTATCCCGCAGCTTTGGCCTGTTTCAGTGAGGGCTGAGCGGCTCCTCTAACTGCCTTTGTCACACACACAATGCCTTGGAGCTCTTTTGAGGGCCACGCGGGGTTTACCACACACAGACAATCCACAGCGGAGCTTCAGCCACAATGACAGTTCAATCCACACACTCTATGTCTCTGCGGGAATGTGTGTGTGTGTGTGTGTGTGTGTGTGTGAAACAACTCTCAGTGCATTTACTCGCCATTCAGTATATGATGATTCTCAGGTAGGCAGTTCTGGGTGAATTAAATCATCGAGGAGCATCTGGAGGAACTGACAGAATCTTAAGAAGGAAGAACTCATTCAGATTTTCATTCTGAATTTAACTGAAGGTGAAGTCGCAAGCATGAATATTACTGTAGATTTGAGCAAAATGAAAAGCTAAATGATTTAACAGATGTTAATTGCTGCCATACACTGCAAAATATGCATAATTTATTTCAGTATTATATCAGTATTTTAGGTAAAATGTGTAACCGATGAACACATTTACTCAGTATATTAAATACTGTTTGAAATAAATCAAAACAACTATAGTAAATCTATCCATCCATCCATCCATCCATCTGACTTATAGTAAGTCTTTAAATACAGGGTGTGCTCTCGGTTTTAAAAATTCTTAAAATGTCTTAAATTTAAAAACTAAATTTTAGGCTTTAAAAAGTCCTAAATTCACAAAAATATAGTGTTGTAGGGGGTGACGCAGTAGGTAGTGCTGTCGCCTCACGGCAAGAAGGTCGCAGGTTCGAGCCTCAGCTGGGTCAGTTGGTGTTCAGTTGGTGTTTCTGTGTGGAGTTTGCATGTTCTCCCTGCGTTCGCGTGGGTTTCCTCCGGGTGCTCCGGTTTCCCCCACAGTCCAAAGACATGCAGTACAGGTGAATTGGGTAGGCTAAATTGTCCGTAGTGTATGAGTGTGAGTGAGTGTGTGTGGATGTTCCCCCGAGATGGGTTGCGGCTGGAAGGGCATCCGCTGCGTAAAAACGTGCTGGATAAGTTGGCGGTTCATTCCGCTGTGGCGACCCCAGATTAATAAAGGGACTAAGCCGAAAAGAAAATGAATGAATAGTGTTGTAGGTCTTAAATCATTTTAAACAGATCTTAATTTTCTATGTCCAAGTAAAGCTACCCATTATATGGGAGTTCAAATATATATACAATTTTCTTATTGCAAAGAGATACTAAAAGAGCTGTTAGACATTTTTACAGCAAATTCTCGAAATTAAATCTTCTAATCAGGGAAAAAAATTAAAGCAACACAACCCTTTACATGATCTTCCATTAATAAAGAAACTATTACAGAAGTAACTGGGCCATTAGAAAAATCCTTAGTGTTTAGCCCTGTATAAGTCGAAAATTTCATTCATAATGGTCTTAAAGGGTTTTAAAAAGACTTCTTCTGCAGAAACATACTTCTACATACTACCTACGTTAACCATTGTGGTAAATCTTTACTTGAAGGGGGTGTTCATAAGACTGTCATGAAACCTTTATAATTATGACATGACACACGTCATGAATGGGAATGAGATTTTGTGCATGCTTATGACAACTGTCATTAAATGTCATTCACTCAGTCATTTTAAAAGCAAAGATGACAAGAAGTGTGTGTGACAAATAAAGGCTTTCATCATAATCATCATTATCATCATATTACCAAGACATCATAACCTGTCATAAATTATTGATTTGATAATCATGATTGTCATGAGGCCATTATAATAGTCATAAATATTTTTTCAGTAAAATGTCGTTAAAATTGTCATTACGCTGTCAAAAGTTTTTTAAAAGTGTCTTTAATATTTAATGAGATTTTAATGACATATTCAGTTTGTACGACTGTAGTTGAGGTATAAAAAAAAAAACTAATTAATGTCACTGTTATAAAACCAATGACATATTCATAATGGCTTCATGACAATCATGTTTATGACAGATTTATGACAAGTTCCAAAAATCTCATTCACATTCATGACACGTGTCATGTCATGATTATAAAGGTTTCACGTCTTATGAAAACCCCTTCAAGTAAAGTGTTACCACTGTGGTTACTTTTTTAAAATATAAAATTACCTCAAAATAAACCAAATAAACTATTGTTTTAAAAAAAAAAGTTTATACATTTGTCCTAAAAGAATAAGCAGAAAAAAGTACTGATTTACAAAATTACCATTTGCATTGCAAAATTAATTACTTGGTATAAATTACTCATGGAAATGCTATATGTAAGAATTAATGGTAACTGCATGCACCAAAGTCATTTCCGTTGTCTGTCTTTGTTTATAGACACTGCTCATCACTGTATTTCATTTGGGCTGCATTTGTGACCTGATCTGTGCTGTGACTCTTGCTGTTTTGCTGGTTCATGTCCAGACTGAGGATGTGTGATAATAATAGAGCACTGCTGGAGGAGCTAATGCTTATTGAGCCACATCAGCACTGCCATAAATCCAGCACTGACACTTCTAGACATTCACTCATCCAACATTCACATATGACAACCAATATCCACAGCACAAGTTATGGTGTGTTCAAGTAATGTTGGATAAATTGTATTCATGAGTAGAATGCCCATGAACATCATCGCAAATTGTTACAAATTAAATCATTCGTCATTATTTCGAGTGACAAACTCAGAGTTTAATCTCAGAGTTTCTGAGTTGGGGGCATGTCAATGAGAAACATGACGGAATCACTGATATATAATAGAGAATTTTATATAGCATTTTGTACAACAGATCTGAGGTGCGTTTCCCAAAAACCAACATTAGCCAACTCCCGTCATTACAAACATAGTTCGTTGACTTGCCGTTTCTCAAATCCATCGTTCCAATGAACATTCGCAAACTGCGATGCAAACTTGTGCACTTGCAACTACACCTCTGGAGCTGTAGTTAGAAACATAGTTCCTGGCTGTGTTCTATTCCCACTTATCCCCCCTCAGCCCTATTCATTTAGAAAATTCTAACATTTAAACTTGGAATTATTAAAAATAAAAAAATCATTAAAGTCACCTCTCTTAGGTGTAATTTGCTTTCAAAGTATTTTTACAGTTCAGTTTTAGCGAACTTCATGTTTACAATTGTGCTCCCTTCGCAGTGCACTTTGAAAGCATTGATGTCATTTTGAACACAGCCTCATGACGAAAGCTATAGGTGACCTATTATTTAAAAGCGGAATTTATGAAACTTGTGAAAACAAAAAAAAAAAAACATAGCATACGTTAATGCTTTTAATTTATAGTAGGTTATTTATTTAGTAGGCCTATCTGTACTGTATATGACATGGGCCTGTTGATTAGAACATTTCTGCAGTGGTTTGCATGTCAAATTGTAAAAGTAGACTTAAAAAAAACAAACAATAAACACAATATCCTACTTAATAATAATAATAATAATAATAATAATAACAATAATAATAATAATATTAATAAAAATAATAATAATCATCATCATCATCATCAATATTTTTAAAGTAGGATTTTGTTTCATTTTCTAATTAATTAGAAACTACCGGTTTTGGGAAACACTCGTCATTACATCCTTCTTTTTCCAACCGATGAATCGTACCATGATAGTTCAGCCGCGAGTTATGTCGCTGTTTGGGAAACGCATCCCTGTCTGGTTCTTGAATCTGATTGGCTGATAGCTGTGCGATATATGACGGTTGACATTCCACCACAAGATGGCGACCACATAATAAGTCCTTAGGGAGAAAAACTTCAAACTACAGCTGATCAAATCATTATAAAACAAGTACATTACATTCTAAGTCGACCTCTCTCTTTTGTATGTTGTAGTGCTGTATACCATAGTAATCTGGTTGTGTTTGCTTTGCCTTGGCTTTTTCAGGTTAAATTATTGTGATCTCCCGATAGCAACAGAGAAATACTGGGGAATCTCTGTAGACTGATGGCATTTCATGCCATTTAACCTCATAATCTTAAAATGTCAGCAAAATCACCTGTTTTGTCATCACTTTCGATATTATGCTAGAATCATTCAAATACCAGCTCTAAAGTGACCTTTTTTAAGTAGCAATGGTTACTGCTGTTCTGATGTCAGCTGCAAATGTAAATGAATGGTGGCAGAAAGTAGTTCCTCTTACAAAAGGGTTTTAAGACTCTCCTTGGTTTTTTTTATACACGTAACTATGCCGTCGAACTGTTGTATAAATGCACAATCACACTCGTAGCAGTGCGATATGGCTGTATATAATCACTGGTGGGACACTAAGGCACTCGGCCTGTGGCCTCAAGCCAAAACACATGTGCAACCAGTGTATATACAGCCATATCGCTCTGCTACTTTTGTGATATTGCTCATATACACTTGAAGTCAGAATTATTAGCCCCCCTTTGAATTTTTTAATCTTTTTTAAATATTTCCCAAATTATGTTTAACAGAGTAAAGAAATTTTCACAGTATGTCTGATAATATTTTTTCTTGTGGAGAAAGTCTTATTTGTTTTACTTCAACTAGAATAAAAGCAGTTTTAAATTTTTAAACACCATTTTAAGGACAAAATTATTAGCCCTTTAGGCTAATTTTTTTGATAGTCTACAGAACAAACCATCGTTATACAACAACTTGCCTAATTAGGTTAACCTGCCTAGTTAACCTAATTATCCTAGATAAGCCTTTAAATGTCACTTTAAGTTATATAGAATTGTCTTGAAAAATATCTGGTCGAATATTATTTACTGTCATCATAGTAAAGATAAAATAAATCAGTTATTAGAAATGAGTTATTAAAACTATTATGTTTAGAAATGTGTTGAAAAAATCTTTTCTCCGCTAAACAGTAAACAGGGGGGCTAATAATTCAGGGGGGCTAATAATTCTGTCTTCAACTGTACATCTCATTATAGATATACGAGCGAGCGAAATTCACAGATGCAAAGCCAACTTTTGTGGGTTGTCAGTGACAAAACACAATTGATGCAAATTATTTGATCTTCATTTTTTATGAACCTATTCCCATTTTAAGTGTCACCTTTTGTGCTATGTGTAATGTAAGGAGCCTGACAACAAAAGTTAGAGTGCAAATGGAGTTTTATTATTAAAATAATGGTCACATGCAGGGTCAAAAAGCGAGCAAACAGTACTTTGGGAGCAGTGTGGTGCAAGGACAGGAACTGAGAACTACTGATGTAAGAATTACTTGATTATCATTAAATGCCCTGGCAGTGGCAAAATATTCTGGTTTTCGATATCTTAACTGTTAAAGGAAATACTTCTGTTAAACACTGTAGTTGTTTAAAGTGTAACATAGGAGAACTTTTACAATGAAAGTGGCCAATACACTATTTTTGAAATAATGAATGAATAGTATGCAATTAATCTCAGAAAAATAATGTGATTAATCACAATTCAAAATCTGTATCGTTTCCCAGCACTAAAATTAACAGATGATATAAATACACATTTGACCACCCCTATAATAGATCCTACCATTGTGAATGCTTGATTGCGCCCAAAAGTGGTCTAAATATTAACAGATTTGGCTCGAGATAGTACATGTGTTGTAAAATAGGTGTTTTTATTTACATATAGGCCTAAGAGTAAAAGCCAGCTTGCACGGACATGGCTCTCATGTCACACTGTAAGATCTCAGCTGGCATAATGTCAGACTGAATGATAATGAAGACACCATACGCAGAAGAAAACTCCCCCGGAGTTTGGCGTCATCCATTCATGACACTTTCACTATCCCGCGTTCTGAAATGATTCCTCACAGCAAACGTAAACAATTTTTAGCTGCAATTTTGCACACAGTGGGCCTGTTTCTGGAAGGAGGTTCAACCAACTCTGAGTTTAAACTTGAGCCCTGAGTTGATTTACCGAGAGATTAAAAACTCAGAGTTTTCGGTTTCAGAATAGCTGAGCCAATCTGAGCTGGGTCAATCAACTTTGAGTAGACAACCTTAGAGTTAAACGCGCCCACCGCGACTATAAAGAAGGCATTATCAATGGAGCGCAGATATTACGAGTAAACATGGCAACATCTGAAAAAACCATTGAAGTAGATGCCCAGAGGCGATATGAACGTGGAGCTGCTTATTGCACTGGTGAACAATAATCATTTCTTCATCGCTAGAGCTGGAGCTGCTACTTGAACCATCCATAACAACAAGCATGTCAACTTTGTCTTCTTCTTCTGTGTTACAAGCGGGTGTCAGAAGCTTAAAGTTGTGTAGCACCATCTAACGTCAAGGAGTGATTTTGGATACTCTTCTACTCGACGCCTGTGAAAATCGCTTGGGTTTGAATCCGGAAAAACGTCTTGGAAAAACGCTGACCATAAACGCAAACGAAAAGCGTCCCGGTGTGTACGAGCCTAAAGAGTATAAAAAGAGTCTGTTTAAAAAAAGCTATGTTACTGTAGCTCATGCACCAATGTAAAATTAGCAACCTGTATTTAATGTAATACCATTAATATAATATACTGTATTATATTTTATTAGTACATTGCGCAAAGAAAGGATACAGTAGTTCACACAGAAATGAAGATTCTGTCACCATTTGCTCATCCCATGTTTGTTTCATACCTTTATGAGTTTTTCTTTCCATCTGTTGAACTTATATTTAAGAATAAAAAAGAAAAAAAGAAAAGATTTTGAAGAAAGCTGAAAACCTTGTGATTATTGACTTCCGTAGTGTTTGTTTCTCCTACTATGGAATTCAATGGTTACAGGATTTCAGCTTTGTTCAGAATATCCAGCCTAATCTCACAAGGAAGCATAAATATTTTACATTTTGTTAGTTTAGCGGTTCATTCGTACAAATTTGTATGAGTTCAATCGTATTAAAATGTATGATTTTAAAAAGGAGGCGTGGGACCCAACCTCGCCTTCTAAACCCAATCATCATTGGGGGATAAGCAAATTGTACGAATGAGATTGCATGAATTCATACAAACTAGCCACTAAATCAAAAAGTTAAGAATTGCCATGAGTGTTGGAATATTATACAGCAAAAAATATTATCATTCATACACAGAAATTCACACAGGTTTGGAATCACTCGAGGGCAAGTAAATAGTGAGCACATATTAACTTTAAACTTAAACCCTCTAACGACCACAAAAGCTTCCAGCTCTACAGGACATTTTTATTTTTTTGCGGAGAAACAGATTGGTGACCTGTTTGGCCAGACATGATGGAAAGATTCATAGAAAGAGAAGGACGAACAGATAAGCCTGAAGACTCCCTGGCCTGCCACTCGGGGTTTGAACTGGCCAGATGATGGGATTATCAAGACACCCGACTGCCAATAGAGCTTCTCTCTCTCCCTTTCTCTTTCCCCCCCTCTCTCTCTCTCTTTCTCTGTCTGATGCAGCTGTACGGCTCCAGCAATGCCAGGAGATCCATTCTCCACCGACACACACATCCAGCACATCCACACTGCGAGTGAGCAGCATTCCTGAGAGCTTGTTTAGCTAAACGCTTGTTTCATTGAATTAACAGTAAAGCCCAGCCAGAAAATAACACTGAGTTAGCAATAACCAAGCCAATACGCCCTTCATATGCTGCAGTAATTATTAATTTACTAAATGGAAAGAGTGTGTGTGTGTGAGAGAGGAAGTTGAGGAAAGCAGTTAAAGATTGAGGCTGCAATAATTATTTTGGCTGACAAGCACACAGCTGGTGGTAAATATTTTGTATGCTTGGGCCATATTGCTTAAATCGTCTTGAGAGAGAGAAAAAAAGACATCGGAAGGTGTAAAACTCAAATAACCGTCAGTTTGTTTGACGAGCTCACTGTGCTACTGGAAATAGTGTAACTGTTTTTGTTTTGTTCTTTTCTTAAAAGTAACTGCTAGATTATGTACTTCCACATTGTCCACGGGAGCTTATTGGGACACTACACTACTTGACAAAAGTCTTGTCGCCTATCAAAGTTTTAGGAACAACAAATAATAACTTGACTTCTAGTTGATCATTTGGTATCAGAAGTGGCTTATATGAAAGACAAAGGCCTCTAGATTACGCTTATTTTACCAAAATAAAATATGATCATGCCTTGATTTTTAATTATTTAATTAGGACAGTAAGGTCTGACTGCTTAGACAAAAGTCTTTGTCACTTAATAGAAATAATGTACAGTATAAAATATAATGTCATGGTGCAGTGGAAAAAGAATTGATGTTGTGGATGACTCCCATGAGCTTGGAGGACTGCATCCATACATCTCTGCAATGACTCAAATAACTTATTAATAACGTCATCTTCAATGGCAAAGAAAGTGTTCTTGCAGGACTCCCAGAGTTCATCCAGATCCTTTGGATTCATCTTCAATGCCTCCTCCATCTTACTCCAGACATGCTTAATAATGTTCATGTCTGGTGACTGAGCTGGACAATCCTGGAGCACCTTGACGTTCTTTGCTTTCAGGAACTTCAGGAGGCTGAAGTATGAGAAGGAGCGCTATCCTGCTATCCTATACTGAATGTAACCCCAAACCATGATTTTTTCTTCACCAAACTTGACTGATTTCTGTGAGAATCTTGCGTCCATGCTGGTTCCATTTGGTCTTCTGCAGTATTTGTGATGATTGGGATGCAGTTCAACAGATGATTCATCTAAAAAAATCTGCCTTCTGCCAATTTTCTAAATGGTCAACTAGAGTTATTAATTGTTGCTCTTACAACTGAGATCGGTGACAAGACATTCGTCAGGTAGTGTTCTTGATTTTATTTTGCCTCTTTCTTTTTGTAGTAATTCAAGTTAGATCAGCAGATTGGGACTATTTTGCAGATGGAAGCGTAGACATTTCCTTTTTTTGACAAAAAGATTTAAATTGATGTATTGATGGTTCAATTACAGTACCAATCTGTAATATACACTGTAAAGAAAATGTTGTTAAATTACACACATTTACCATAAAATATTGGAAATTTAAATTTAAGTAAATTTCTGTAATTTACTGTTTGTTATTTTACAGTAAATGTCTGTAATTTAATGGCCGTTATTTTACGTTTTTTTTTTTTTTTGCACCCCAGCTGTGTGTAGGTGAGCAATAACTTAGAGAAAATTTCATTATATTTAAAGTAGTTAAACTATAAAAGATAAGTGGTTGAACTAGGTATTGCAGTCCAAATTTAAGACATTGAAAAGTTTTTTTTTGTTTGTTTTCTACTTGACCCCTCCTCAGAGGACTGGACTCACATGCATGTTGCCAGTTTGACGAAACCAACCAAGAGCGAGTGTGCCTGACGATTGAGCCTTACACTGTAAGCTGCTCAGTTAAAGGTGCAGTATGTAAGTTTAACACCCAGTGTTTAAACTAGGGATCAAAACAAATGCAAGCGCAGTTTGCTAGATTGACGACCAACAACAAGACTATCAAGCCTAAAGGCTGATTTAAACCATGTTCTAAATAAAAGCAATGGCACACGATAGAAGGAATATTTTTCGTATTGAAAGGAGTTTGTGTTCTAACCAACACCTTAGATATATATATAAATATATATATATATATATATATATATATCAGAAACGCCTTTTACACCTCATGTGTTTTATTCAGTGTTAAATGCTAATTATGTGAGTTTGAATGCCATTTTACATGACATTTATTGCCATACTACTAAAAGCAGCAGCCGGTAGTTCACCTCAGATCTTGAAAATAAAATAAACCGTTTGAAATTGAACTTTAGAACTGTGACTCTGTGCAAGCCAACACATATCAGTGATTCAGCATGTACATTTAATAATGGTAAAGAGGTTTATATGTATTAATTAGATTATAAACCTTACCATTTCGTGAGTGAGTGCATATTCTGTGCTTCTGAATGGCTGTAATTAAATTTCTGTCGTGTTTCGATCTGGTGCAAACAGCCAAATTGCTTATCACTGCAAACTGCATGCTCGTCAGGTAGCATGCTGCCAGGAGACACGGTTACAATGTAACCTCACTTAATGTTTGCGTTCGTAATATTTATGTTTTTTGCTAATTAATACCCTCACGTGGAACTCTACATTTCCGTCTCATTTCGGAGTCTGTTTCTTAAATATCTGCAAACATATTATGGTATTTGTATGCTTTAGAACAGTCAAAAACTTACATACAGCATGTTTGTGTTTGTGATATTTATATTATTATAAAAAACACCTCATGTGAATTTTTATAAATTTGAATCTACGTTTGATTTACTGTCATCCAGGGGTTGCATTTTTGGCTGCAGCCGCACACACTAAGGCAGCCTCCGTGACTGAAGTGGAATACACTGTGTTTTCCACCAAGGGAAACTGGAGTGCTGAAAAATTATTGGGTAGACTGGCAGTTTATTAAATTTATCTACCCATTTGTTGCCATAGAACTATTGTGTTCACCTGTTGCTAGTTTGCTTTTTTTTTTTTTAAATGCATTATTTATTTATAAATTAATTAATTCATTCATTCATTAATTATTTAATTAATTAAATAATTAATTTATTTATTTATTTATTAGTTGCAACAATACAATACTATGTAAACACCTCGTTCTGATAATTGTCAATTACGCTCACCCGTTGCTAGTTTAGTTCTTCATTCATATCGTTCATTTATACATCATGTTTACTATATAGACCATTTTGAGGGATGTAAACAAAAACAGTGGTCCCAACGTATTTTCTGTTTTACATTTTTCATTTCTATAGCTTCTGAGAATCCAAAAAAGAGTCACATATTGATAAATAATGTTAAGAAAACTGTTTTAACTTTAAGTTATGATTCAATTCAATTCATCTTTATTTGTATAGCCCTTATACAATGTAGATTGTGTCAAAGCAGCTTCACATGGAAGATTATAGTGAATTGAAACAGTGTCAGTTCAGTTTTCAGAGATTAAGTTCAGCTCAGTTTAGCTCAGGGGGCTATTCCATAAAAGTCGTTTAGAAAAGCGGGGATTAAAGTCAAAAACCTGACTTCAGTGAGCCAAACTAAACATCCACGCTTAATTTGGTTCCATAACAGTAAGTTGAAGATCATTTGATCTAACTAGTCTGAGTTCAGTTTAAATAGTCTAGATAACTGCTCGTGCACGTTTCTGTTGTGAAACCTTAAAGGTCGATCATAGATACATCGATTATGTTGTGTGCTACCATGGCAACTTTGAGAACTGAAAGAGCTCTAAGATGAGACAGCTGTTCACAGCGAGTGAGCCGCATTAGTTTTTAGAGTTAAAACATGTAATAATTTAAACATAACAAAATAATACGGCTTGCAAGAGAGAAGGCTGACAAGAAATTGCAGATCGTCTCAATAGGCTACATATGTAGCAATATATTTTAAAATATTAGCCATTATTTAGGCCTATTAACATTAAATATTTGTCATAATAGATAGAAATTGTACTTGACCGCGCGCGTGCGAGAGGGAGAGAGAGAGAGAGAGAGAGAGAGAGAGAGAGAGAGAGAGAGAGAGAGAGAGCGTGCTTACTGCCATTTGTTGCTTGCAAGGAAAAGCTTTATTGCATTGCAGCCTCAATATAACATACAAAATGTGCTAAATGAGCACATTAAAATGGCAACAAAGAGCTTTAAAGTCATTATTTAAGAAATGTAGTCTGTTTCCTTATATCAGTCAGTGCTTTTCGTCTCCCCGTGTTGGCGTGGGTTTCCTCCGGGTGCTCCGGTTTCCCCCTCAAATCCAAAGACATGTGGTATAGGTGAATTTGGTAAGCTAAATTGTCTATAGTGTATGTGTTTCCCAGTGATGTGTTGCAGCTGGAAAGCTACGTAAATCATATGCTGGATAAGTTGGCGGTTCATTACGATATATACATATATATATATATATATATATATATATATATATATATATATATATATATATATATATATATATATATATATATACCCCTCACAGATCTTTCTTTTAAGTTAATATTTTCTACAGGATGCTTTACAATAAAATATATGTGTGCATATACATTAAATTATTCACTACCAAATCAAAATTTGGAAATAATCTAACAAAAACTAAACTTAAGTTCACAGTGCAAAAATTAGTACATACAAATAAATATGTTGGGGAAAAATGTTAAATACAATTTTAATAACCAAGAAAAAAAAAAATCAACAGAACCTACACAAAATTTAGTTGAAAAAATCTAAAATATAGTTGAAATGTTGTAGTTTGTATTTGTTTTGTTTGGAATTACTTATATGAATTTAAATATATGGTCACACTTTATTTTGATGGTCCGTTTGTTGAATTTAAGTTACACTGCATATATTTGCCAACTAATTCCATTAGATTATAAGTTAGGTAGGGTATATTTAGGTATATATATATATATATATATATATATATATATATATATATATATATATATATATATATATATATATATATATATATATATATATATATATATATATATATTTACTATTAAGTGACTATAAAGTTTTAATCATTATTAAGAGGGTAAATAAATTAAAATGGCATCAAACTATGGCAGGTGAATGTTAACATTACTTTGATTATGCTTGAACTTGACTTAGCCTGAGAGTTAGCCTGCCCCAGACCAGGCTAGTTTCCCAGCATAAGTTGCCAGGGTAACTAAGTTTGAACTATCGTAAATTTGATTTATGAAACCGAATCCGCCATTAATAAACCTGACTTACCAAAATAAGCCTGGCTTTTTCTCTAAGCTTGCTTTATGGAATAGCCCCCAGTTCAGTGTGGGTTAATAATCACTACTGAGAGTCCAAACACTGAAGAGCAAATCCATCGATGCGCAGCTCTACAGATCCCGAACCATGCAAGCCAGTGGCGACAGCGGCGAGGAAAAAACTTCACCAATTGGCGAAAGTGAAGAATTTAAAAAACCTCGAGAGAAACCTGGCTCAGTTGGGCACGACCATTTCTCCTATGGCCAAACGTCTTGTGCAGAGCTGCAGTCTAGGCGCAGGAAGCTGGTCCTCAGCGAAGACTCGTCTGTCCTTGGAGCATCACAGGAGTCAGTCTCATGTTCTCACTCCACGATGACCACCACAGCAGCTGCTCAAGATACGGCCTGGTCCCGAGAACCTTGGGATCATCTCGTCGCTGGTCTCGGATCGCGTCAGTGGCACTGCATAGTCTGAGGGCCTCGAGATGAGTTGAATTGAATTGCCTATATTGCATAAAGTTTCATAACACACAGGAAATGTTCATGGGCCAAATTACATAACAACATTGAAATGATCTATACTATATGTGTATATGTACACAAAATCTGATATATGGTTTGAACAGCATTTAAATGACAGTTTTAGATGGGTTTCGGATGCCCATTCACATGATGATGGCATTTTGGGCACTTTAAAAAGTTTCTAAAAATGTCATTTTTTAGACAGTGGCTGTAGAAAACAGCATTTTTGGTCACACTTTATTTTGATGGTCTGTTTGTTGAGTTTAAGTTACACTGCGTCTACATGTCAACTAATTCTCATTAGATTATAAGTAGACTGTTAGGTTAGGGTTAGGGTTAGTGCAATGCACTTGCAAAGTTTCTTATAGTCAGTTAAATGTCTATTGAAGGAGCATATCAACAGATATTAAGCAGACAGTCTACTAATACTCAAATGGACCATCAAAATAAAGTGTTACCACATTTTTACTTATTTTCATATAAATCTCTGTAAAAATGTGAATCGTGACAACAACAACAAATAACAAAGGAAATACTTTTCTATCAGTTTTCCACCTATTTCCTATTTATATATTATTTTAATTATTTATCACTGTTGTATGCACTAAAATCAAGACCACTGAGCTTTTACACATCTTCTTTTTATTTAAGAATTATTTTAAAAATGTAAGCCAAATGACAGCAATAGCTTACAGGAGGTTTAATTTGACTAATAAAAAAGTAGTTTATTATCTGACTCTGTTCCAGCTTTAATAACTGTAATTATTCTTAACATTCATTTCCAATAAAAAAGTATACTACATAAACTCCAGTAATTAGAATTTAGGAGTGAAAAAAAGCACAATTATATTAGCCGTTTTACAACATTTATGGTGTGCTCAATGCTAATTGGAGTCAAATATATGAAAATGCTACCTCATTTTTACCATATTTTCAGTCATGGGAGTATGTAAAGTAGCTTCCCCTGGTTTGAAGCAGTGCATATGTGAGTGACGTCTGGAAGGTCTCCAGGATCAGTCCTGGCCGAAGCTGAAGGTGCAGATGGAAGCTGACTGTAACAAGCCAAGCAGTAAATTAGCCTGCTAACATTAGCACGCGTCTTAATGATTCAGTCCAGCACTTAACCTCGAGGCTGAAACTTTAGCAGAGCCGCTGCCAAAAACGAGTCTACTTATGTTCTTTTGGTTTTCTTCTATGGCTGCTGTAGGTACCAGGATGATTTTAATCAGGGGCGTTGCTAGACATAAAGCTCTACTGGGGCACGCCCCCCCTTAAAAAATGTATATATATATATATATATATATATATATATATATATATATATATATATATATATTATAGGTGGGCATAGATTAATTTTTTTTATCTAGATTAATCTAGATTAATTTCAAAATTAATCTAGATTAATCTAGATTAAAATGGCTCATTTGAATTCTGCCGAAGGCATTCATAATATGTGTGCTACCCAAATAATAAGTCTTTGAGAGCGGGTTTCTCAAGCCAGGTGACGCATTAGACCAGGGGCTCATCTCCTGTTTCCAAAATGCATCACAAACTGCTTGAGAAACTGTTCTACTATGATAATTGGTGATGAAAATAAATGATGTTCAATAGGATGTACTTGTGTTTACTAACTGTTTATTCAGTTAAACATGAATTATGAACTGTAGGCCTACATAAGCTCCAAACAGTGATTTCATACTTGCTTTTGATGTACGTACATACAGAAAATGCTGCTTCACAAAGGCAAGTTCACAGAGCCCTGACGTTGTAAACATTGAGTATGTTTACATGGGCAACAATACTTTAATACGATTTTAATATGATTAAAACAATACTCTGATTAAGAGTCTACCATGTAAACAGCGATTTTTGATTACTTAATGCGACTAAAGTCATAACTGAACTAAACAGAAATGGAATTGAGACGTGGAGTATGCAGATATTAGTGGCAATAAATACTGACAAACTATTCCCGTCATGTAGGACTTTTCGCCATATTTTCCGACAAGATCCACACAGGCGGCTGTCAGTAAAGGACCACACACAGACGCACACACACAAACACACACATCGCGAAATGCGGAAGTTTTTTTCTTCTCATTTGGCATGCGTTATTAAATTCCATAACACTCTCACCTGTCCTCACTCATTTATTTGCGTCTAATACCCCAGTTTGTCACGAAGGCATGAATTAAATGTTTGTGAGTTAAAGTAAAACTGCTCAACTGCAGTTAGAGTCAGGCATCCTGCTGATTTGATTCAGAAGGGCACTTCTTTCCCAGACGGCTCACCGGTCAGGTATACATCCGCGCTAAACTATCAAGGTGAAAGTCATCATAGCTTGCGTAGAAAAGACCCTGCTCTCACCCAACTTTGAGAATAGATTAACGGTGATATTTTTTTTATAGCGCGATAAGAGTCTCGCGTTAACGCAGCACGTTAACGCTGATAATGGCCCACCACTAATATATATATATATATATATATATATATATATATATATATATATATATATATATATATATATATATAATAAAATTATTATTGTTATTATACAATTATTATTCTAAATAATTAATCATAAATGTAACTGGAAAATAATGTAAAGGCACAATGCAGTGATCTGCTAAGATCATACAAAAATCTTTTGCAATGAATAATAATTTCATTTGAATGAAATTCTATAGACAATTCTATAGAATACAAAAAATATGTTGTCTGTTGTCTTAGACTTGACACATGGCAGAGAATTAGGTTTATTAAGTTTTACCTCCCTGACTGCATCCCTCCTTTGTGCTTCATACAAATAAATCTTTCAGGAGGCATGCTTAGTATGATCACCATCATATTGTTTAAACTTTCGTTTTGCGACTTGCAAAACTCACTGCGTGCCGTCACCTCCACATAAAAGACTGTTAATGCCGGTTTCACAGCATACAGTATGAGCAGCGCTTGAGCAGCGGGTATTTTTTTCGGCGTGCATGTTAACAACCTGGACTCGCACCGGGAGAAGAGCAGCGCGGGTCCAGCAGGAGCGGTGTGTGAGCCGCGCGGCCCTGGTGTGGTTTTCTGCGCACATGCAGAGATGTGTCAGTTTGCTTTTTGATTAAACTACACTGCTTTCACCAGCGTTGTTTCAGTTGCACATAGAGAATAACGTCTTTGTTCCGGGATTCCCCCTTTTAATACACACACTTGCATAAGAAGTAAATCATATCTCAAAGCATTTACTGGGGCACTGGGGATTTTTACTGAGGCACGTGCCCCAGTAAATTGGGTCTAGCGACGCCCCTGATTGTAATGATGACAAATGATGTCAATATGGGGTTCAGAAAACATTATCGGCCAAACGATAGAAAAAAGAAGTGGATATATGTTGCGTGGATGTGAAATTTAATAAGCAAGGAGCAATTTGGTAAGCTTCTTAGTAGATTTTCAGAATAGCAGGTATGATTGCTTTAAAAAGAAACATATATAATTGATGTAAATCAATTCAATGCAATTTAGATAGATAGATAGATAGATAGATAGATAGATAGATAGATAGATAGATAGATAGATAGATAGATAGATAGATAGATAGATAGATAGATCAACGCTATCTCACGGCCAATTCGTAACTTTTTGATTAGTGGCTAATTCGTATGAATTCGTACGATCTAATTCGTACAAATTAGTACGATTTGCCAATCACCCAATGACGGTTGGGGTTAGGGGTGGGGTTAGGTGCCACGCCTCCTTTTTAAAATCGTACATTTTCGTACGACTGAACTCGTACGATTTCGTACAAATTAGCCACTAAACTGACAAAACGTAAAATACTTACGTTTCCTCGTGAGATCAGGCTGGATAGATAGATAGATGGAACAAACAAATTTTAAACTGAATGTATATAAAATTACAATGTAAATATGAAATAAAAACATAAAATAATATTAAATATTAGAAAGTCAGAATAGACTTCAACTCTAGAAATTTCAGACAGTATAATCATCTAGTAGAAAAGTGTGTGTGTGTGTGTGTGTGTATATATGGGGTATGTATATATAGGGCTGTCACGATATTTACTTTTTGCTGGGTGATATATTGAACCTAAATTAATTGTGATAAACAATGTTACTGCCACTTTATAACTTTTATATAACTAATTCATTTTTTTAAAACAAAATAATAGTGTAATAATTCAAGTACACTGTGTCAAAGAACAATTTATTTTCAAGAATATTTAGACATTTAAACTGGAAGTTAAAAATATCTTAACACAAATATCACAAAACATTCATACATACCAGTTCCCAGTCTGCTAAAACAGACTTAAGTGCTTCAGCAAGAACATCTGCAGTGTGGTTTTGTGGTATAAATCTGGTTTCTAAACACGTTGACTGCAGAGTCCAGTCAGCAGATAGTGTATGGTCAAGCTCATATATGAGCTCATATTTGAACTTGACCAGATATCTGTAGTGGCAGAGAGAAGGAGATGTTTTTTTATATCTATTTTAGTATGTTGTACTTTGTTGAACATGGATGGAATGGCAGTTTGGAAGCTGTACGTTTTGTTAGGCCGTTCATACTGTTTGTCAAAGTTTTACAGCATATTTTTAAAGGCTGGTTTTTCAACCATGTTTTACGGCTGCATCTCTTTAGCTATAGAGTAAGTTACGCTATCAGAATCAGAATCAGAAAGAGCTTTATTGCCAGGTATGTTCACACATATGAGGAATTTGTTTTCGTGACAGAGCTTCTACAGTGCAACAGAATTACAGACAGGACTAAAAAACAGATAATAAACATATTTTAAAAAGTAGTGAATGCAAATATACAAATTGACAAGTGTATGTACAGCTATATTACTATATACAACATTATATGTGCAGCTGTTATGTGCAAATTGGCATGGAAAGTGTGTTGTTAAATAAGTGTATGTGTGTATAAAAAAAAAAGTGTATAGCAGGTAGTGATGTTGGTTCCACAATTATTATCATCAAGTGTTCATGAGATGGATTGCCTGAGGGAAGAAACTGTTTCTGTGTCGGGCTGTTCTGGTGCGCAGTGCTCTGTAGCGTCGACCAGAAGGTAAAAGTTCAAAGAGGCAGTGTGCTGGGTGTGAGCGGTCCAGAGTGATTTTGGCAGCCCTTCTGCTCGCTCTGGATAAGTACAGTTTTGGAGAGTAGGGAGGGTTGTACCAATGATTCGCTTAGCAGTCAGAACTCTTCGACGTAGTCTTCGGAGGTCGGATTTGGTAGCTGAGCTAAACCAGACAGTTATTGTTGTGCAGATGACTGATTCAATGATGGAGGTGTAGAACTGTTTCAGCAGCTCCTTTGGGAGGTTGAACTTCCTCAGCTGACGAAGAAAGTACAGCCTCTGTTGAGCTTTTTTGACAATGGAGTCAATGTGAGTGTCCCACTTCAGGTCCTGAGAGATGGTGGTGCCCAGGAACCTGAATGACTCCACTGCTGCCACAATGCTGTCCATGATGCTCAGTGGGGGAAGAGCAGGGGGGTTTCTCCTGAAGTCCACTATCATCTCCACTGTTTTGAGCGTGTTCAGCTCCAGGTTGTTGTGACTGCACATGACAGCCAACTCTGTGAGTGTGCGCCGTTTCGCATTGTCACGTTTAAATTAGCACTGCCAGGTAAATGCATCTGAATGCCGAATGCAGCACATTCAACCAAAACTTTGCTTGCTAATCATCTTAATTTTCTAAAATACAATATATTGACATCACAACAGGCCTACACACACAGGTGTAAGTAACTTTTCATTGTGACATGGTTGTTCTGGCTGGTCTGAGTATTTCAGAAACTGCTGATCTACTGGGATTTTCATGCACAACCATCTCTAGGGTTTACAGAGAATGGTCAGAAAAAGAGAAAATATCCAGTGAGTGGCAGTTCCGTGGGCACTAATGCCTTGTTGGTGCCAGAGGTCAGAGGAGAATGGCCAGACTGGTTCCAGCAAAAGACCACACCGGGTGCCACATTTGTTAGCTAAGAACAGGAAACTGAGACTACAATTCACACAGGCTCACCAAAATTGGACAATATGAGATTGGAAAAACGCTGCCTGGTTTGATGAGTCTCGATTTCTGCTGCGATATTCAGATGGTAGGGTCAGAATTTGGCGTCAACAACATGAAGCATGGATCCATCCTCCCTGGATCCTCCCTTGTATCAACGGATCAGGCTGCTGTTGGTGTTGTAAGGGTGTGGGGGATATTTTCTTGCCACACTTTGAGCCCATTAGTATCAATTGAGCATTGTGTCAACGCCACAGCCTACCTGAGTATTGCTGACCATGTCCATCACTTTATGACCACATCTCATCTTCTGATGGCTACTTCCAGCAGGATAACATGCCATGTCATAAAGAGCGAATCTTCTTCTTATTGTTCTTCTCCCCCTTCTTCCCTGAACTTTAAAATCAATGTCAAGAAATTGAAATAAAAATCTACAAAATGATAATGTGGAGGCTCCATAATGAAGTCCTCTTGCTCAATGCAAGAAAACATTATGGTCTCCTTATAGGACTTTGGTTAATCACTTTCATTTCAGTTGAAAAAAGTTCAAGCTAAGCGCCACACAACCTTTTTCAAAGTGAAAAAAAGCCACTGAATTAAAAATAATCCACACTCCACAGTGTAAATTGCTTTCGTTGGTTCACAGGGCAGCAACACGGGAGCCCTCAATCTTGACTCTGAGCCCTTCAATGTTGAAGACGGAGCGGATTAGAAAGCATGAACCGGGTCTGATGAAGGATGGAGGATAAGCGCACACACATCTGTGCTTCAGAAAGTGTGTTGAACAGGTGAGAGACCTGTGCTGTTCACCGCAGTTTCCTCCGTGAGGCTCTGCAGTGCAGGTGTGATCTATTCTGGGCTGCTGCAGGAGTCTGGATTCAGGCCCACTGCTGTCGCCATCACATCTAATGGGAGGATCTGTGACATTTACAATAGTGTCAGAGAGACGAACAGGTGCGCCATGCAGCTGTACAGGTATAGATAGAAACAAAGAGATCAAACTGAGGAATGCAGAGAAAGTGAAGAATGAAAAAATTGCTTGTTTATGAGGATTAAAGGCAGTGTGGGACTTATATTGACTATCGAGGGGTGGGTTCTTTCTAGTTTGTGTAATACTTATGCATGCACATACAGTTGAAGTCAAAATTATTAGCAGGTGCAGCTGTCGTGCATTGAGGGGTTTGCGTCTTTAAAGGGTCACGAAACACCAAAACACTTTTTTTGAGCTGTTGACAGTCATATATGTGTCCCACGCTGCTATAAACACTATTAGGACACATATATTGCACTAAAAAGTGAAAATTGGTTGTTTTTGCGTTATTTTGAGCAAATTCGTTCTTCCGGTTTGAAACTAATTTTTGAAGCTACGTCACGACCATGAGATACATAGGGGTAAATCCAGCCAGGAGAGTGGTTGGCTGTCTTTTTGAGCACATTCTGACGTATTTGAGTGTGCAGCATTAATTCATGAGAAGACGTGCTTCAAACCAATCAGCGCGCTCTATTGTGTATGATGTGAAACTTCATTAATATGCATGATAGCTCCGGAGACTGTATACACGGTTCAGACGGCAGAGAGACGCCACGTTGTGTTGCCAAAACAAGTGAAAGAACAAGAATTTGGAGACATGGGTCGTCGGTGTGCAGCAACAAGGTTTTGTTTTCATTTTCCCTCTATGAGAGAGCTGCTGGACTCACGTGTGGATTACAGTGCACGCGACACGCGACAGAAACGCGTTTGTAAGGAACATTTTTACCCGAGAGCTTTTCGCATCTGAAAATGGTGAAATCCGGATTTGCCGCTTGTCTACTTTTAATAAAAAGACACAGCTCCAGTTTGATTGTCTGTCTACAGATTTGGTAAGTGTGTTTGCAGTGCAGTGCCCTTTGTTTAACCCAGATTGCAAAGTTAGTTTGTATCGTCAGCAGAGCTCTTTCAGTTTTTAAAGACATACCTCAGTCAAAATGATTTAGTTACCAAGTTTACAGTATGTTAATATCACTGCAATATTATAGTCCAATTTTATAGACTAAAAGATCCGCTGTAAATGCTGCTCTCGAAATGTAAACATGATCAAACTTTTCCCATCGTGCAGGATTTTCGCCGCATTTTGTGACAGGATATAGTCTATATACACACGGCTTTCTGACGCTACCTACCGAGTCATCTAAGTTAGAGAGAAATGCGGAGGATTTTTTTTCTCCCATTCGCCGTGTGGTATCAAAGATTGGATTAAAACGGAGCTGGACACGCCCACTTTTCCTGACTTTTTTCAAACTAGAGGTGTGAAAACACCCTGCTGAGACAGGGGGTTTCATGGCCCTTTAATAACCTATGACAGTTTGCGTTCATTGAAAAGTAAGAATGATTAATTAATCCATATCAAGCATTCCCTTAAAAGTCACGTCTTGCTTTTCTGTTTCGGGCTCAGGTGCGTTTTGCTTTCACACACAAGCGTACCGCACCAAGGACCAAGTGAACCGCGCTCTGGCCCACCTCTTCCAACTGGGCCAGGGCCGGCCAAGTGAACCGTGCTTGAGCCCAATTCAGAGCACTCACACTTCTCAAACGATCATAGAGTGAGTACGCCCTATCAGAGCAAGGAATTTTTCACAGTATTTCCTATAATATTTATCCTTCTGGAAAAAGTGGTATTTGTTTTATTTTGGCTAGAATGAAAAAAAAAAAACATTTTGAGGTCAATATTATTATTAATATTATTATTGACTTGCCTAATTACCCTAACTTTCCTCGTTAACCTTAAGCCTTTAAGTGTACCTTTAAAATGAATTCTAGTCTATATCTTGAAAAATATTTTGTAAAATGTTATGTACTGCCATCATGGCAAAGATAACGTAAATTAAAATTAAATTTTGATAATAAATTAAATCTATTATGTTTAGAATTGTATGGAAAAAATATTCTTTCCTTTACACAGAAATTGGGGAAACAAATATACAGGGGGTCTAATAATTCAGGAGGGATAACAATTCTGGCATCAACCGTATATAGTGCCCAGCATATATGAGAACACCTCCCTTTTATTAATTCATTCATTCATTCATTTTCTTTTCGGCTTAGTCCCTTTATTAATCTGGGGTCGCCACAGCGGAATGAACCGCCAACTTATCCAGCACGTTTTACGCAGCGGATGCCCTTCCAGCTGCAACCCATCTCTGGGAAACATCCATACACTCTCATTCCCACTCATACACTACGGACAATTTAGCCTACTCAATTCACCTGTACCGCATGTCTTTGGACTGTGGGGGAAACCGGAGCACCCGGAGGAAACCCACGCGAACGCAGGGAGAACATGCAAACTCCACACAGAAACGCCAACTGACCCAGCCGAGGCTCGAACCAGCGACCTTCTTGCTGTGAGGCAACAGCACTACCTACTGCACCACTGCGTCCCCCTCATTCATTCATTCATTCATTTATTCATTCAATTTTTACTTCGGCTTAGTTACTTATTTATCAGAAGTCACCACAATGAAATGAACCACCTACTATTCCAGCGTATGTTTTTACACAGCGGATCCCTTCCAGCTGCAACCCAGTCGTGGGAAACACCCAAACACTTTTGCTTTCACACACATACACTGCGGCCAATTTAACTTAATCAATTCACATATATCGCATGCATTTGGACTGTGGGGGAAACCGGAGCACCTGGAGGAAACCCACACAAACATGGGGAGAAAATGCCAACTGGTCCAGCCGGGACTCAAACCAGCAACCTTCATGCTGTGAGGCTACAGCGCTAACCACTGAGCCACTGTGCCACCTCTCCCCCTTTTTTATTTTTTTCAATTTATTTATATTTTCTATAGAATGCTGTTGATAGTTTTTACATGATGTCACACTATTTGGGGAACGCACACTGGTGGGGAAAAGCTAGCTGCCAAAATATAGTCATGGGCTAAGCCATAAAAATAAATAAATAAATAAATAAAAAAAATTTGCAATAATCAGCCTGGTCTTATGAGGAAACATATTTAACATTTTTTTCAGTATAGAGGCTTATTTGTACAAATTCGTATGAGTTCACTTGTAGAAATATGTACTTCAAGAGTTCACACTGCTTGACGCTATTAGCAGGTTTGGCATGCTGTCCCGGGAGAGAACCCTGAGCTCGGAGATAATTGAGCCCAGGGCTCCCGCCTGGTCAATTGAGCACGTACGCGTAGTACGGGATCAGGTAGTTCTTGAGAGCTCCCCGTGGTAAAGAAAGAAAGGTGGAGAAGGGGTGGATGGGGGGTTTCTTCGGAAAACGAAGATAAGGGAGTAATATTTGCTAGGCTACTTATAGTGAGTTTGGATTAATCTGATTGGCTAACTAATGATTGTAGATGAGAGACCAGCTGCGGTCAATTATATCACGTGCTCCTCTCGAAATTAAGCTGCGGTCACACTAGAATTTGAGTTTGCGAAATTCTGTCGTACAGCGCTGCGAAAAGGGGCGGGATTACACAAGATGATTGGACATTAAAAAAGCGAGCGATTGCTCCATGTTTTAAATTTCAGTTCAGAGAGGTCATGTTTTGATCTTGGATTGGTCTCACGCAGTCACGCAGTGATGTGAATTCGCAGGTCAGAGTTCACCAAGCTTGAACTTTGCACCGCAGCAAAATGCGAAACTCGACGCATGACCTTGCGTTTCCGGTCTGACGCATTCGCGTGCGTATTAATGGAAGTCTATGGAGAGGTAAGCCCAGTGTGACCGCGGCTTTAGTTTGTGAAACTTCACAACTTTTAAAAGGAGGTGTGGCACCAATTCCCGCCCCTAGAC
Source organism: Danio kyathit (assembly GCA_903798195.1). NCBI lineage: Eukaryota > Metazoa > Chordata > Actinopteri > Cypriniformes > Danionidae > Danio > Danio kyathit. Next base: position 13,515,442 of record LR812538.1, read on the forward strand.
CTAACTATCATTGGGGGATGAGCAAACCATACTTTATTGTACAAATGAGATTGTACAAATTCATACGAATTAGCCACTAATACTATTCTACAGAAATTCCTTCATAGAAAGAACACCCAGAAACTAGAAATTTATGGATTTGTGATGCATTGTAGCATCGTTGACCCATAACAATCGATGGTACCTATGACTCTCAGAACATTTGCATGCTTTTTATACAGTTTCTATTCTAATTTTCAGGTAAAGTGCAATTAAAGTATAAATTGAAATGCAAAGTCAAAGTATAAACAGCAGAAGTGAACGAATAGATTTTAATGGAAAATTTTAATTTAAGCAAAAGAACTGACACCAAATATAAAAGCAGACATTTAGGCGCTATAATGCCGTCACCAGGGACTAAATCTCCGAGAAATATCCTAAAGATAGATGTAAACATCGCCAAAATGGAGCTCTGACTGGAACATGAGGGTTTTAACTGACTGAAAAATGGCTGCGGGTGCAGTATATGGATCACAAGTCCCTAAAATGTACAGTTTATGATCATATTTACAGTTTATGATCATATTCTGCTTTGTTCTGTTGATATGTGATCCAAATATTCGTGGATGGAAATATGACCAGTTTGTGCTGCGTTTCTATGGAGATCCCAGTGTATAGCTGTCATTACAGCTCATTGTTTTTTTTTTTTGCCTGCCAGGTCTCCACACAGGTCATGTGACTGAAAACTATCAATTAAGATCTGGAGGACATGGAGAATTTGTGTAGAAACTAGAAACTGTTTGAGATGATTTGAGCATTGTGATATGCCTTGTGTTAGATTTTAGTTTATTTGGCTAAACCATCATTGTGCGGTTCACCAGTGTGGTATATTGCTCTAATACTGGGATGCTCAACCCTGTTCCTGGAGATCTACCTTCCTGTAGAGTTCAGGTCCAACCTGCTAAAGTCTTGATCGGATACGCGACTGGCCGGAAGTGCGATATGCACATTAATATAGCAGTATTTTTTTATGACACTGTATAACAATAATTCATATTTTTACAGTACGGTGACGGTTGGGTTTAGGGTTGGGGTGGGGGTAGATGTTAAAAACTACAATTTATTTGGTAATTTAATAGATAGTATAAATAATACTCGGTACAACTACTGTTTTTACCTTACTGTGACGGTTGGGTTTAGGGTTGGGGTCGGCGTTAATAAAATATAATAAATTGTAAATTTTTAAAATAATATAATTTTCTCTCGTTAACTTCTGGCCACAACCATATCCGATCTAGCAACAACCGTCAACCCAAGGTACAGGGTTGAGCACCCCTGCTCTTATACAATCAATAAGTAAACTTGACCAAATTTCTTGTGGGGAGAAATGTATACTGAAGGCTGTGTCGTAGTTTTCTTACAGCCATGTTAGTGAGCAACCCAAATACCATATCTCTTTTTGTGACAGTACACCAGATACAAACAAGCCATTGTGAGTTTACTTAGCATGAACCTGTTGTTTGGTTTATTCCCATTGAGATCATTAAAGGGCAACTTGGTTCAGAACTTGGTTCCAGTTTGTAGGGGTTCCTATTTGTAGGCTATATGTAGGGCCAGACGGAATCTGCAGACGTATTTTGCTATTTCTGCTGAGAATTTTGGTAAAAATCTGCGGATTTCTGCGGATCTATTTTAGGAGTATCATAACTAAAACCTTAAAATGTGAAATAAAAAATAATATCTTTTTAACTTTTATTTAAAATTAAAAATGCAAATCCAATTAGATTAACTGTAAATAGTTAACTGTAAGTAAACAAAGAGAATTAATGATGGGCTAAAAATCTGTGGAAATCTGCGGAAAATCTGCGAAAAATCTGCGGAATTCTGCGCGCGCAGATTCCGTGTGGGCCTAGCTATATGTCATTTGGGTTACACTTTCAAGGTCTTTCAAGGTTGCACTTTCACATTTGAAGGTAATAGAAAGGCTAAAAATCATCATAGGCATTTGTTTTATATATGCAAAAAATTGTGTATCTAACGGTCCGTGTAACCCTTTGCAGTGCTTTGTTCAATTCACACCGTCAAAATTAAACAAATGAAAATGCATTTCAAACTTTCATTTTTCATTTTTTCTGAGTACTTCAACAACGGATAATTGTCACTCGGTTTAATTTTTGATTCTACAACTTTGGGTTGTTGCATTTAAATCTGATCTCAGAACAAACTTGAAATAATGACACATTATTGTGATTTTCCATTTTTATTTTCTGCGCTCGCAGTCGGGCCGTACCATTGCCGCCGGAGGGGTGTGGAGTTCTGGATTAGTGCGCAAACCAGCAGATACCGTAGATGCTGTCATGTTATTGTTATGACATATTTGATACATTGTTATCTAGGCTTGGCATTACCCGCCAAATGCGAGTGAATTTCACCTGTGGCGAGTTAGACAGCCGCTCCCACTATTGCCACTTTGGCAGGTTGAATGTGCTTGAGCAGCGACACACAACATAAAATGAATGAGCGCATCATCATTCACACATTTGCATTGACTTTGTGTGTAATCTACTCGCGCGAACACTTAATTTATGCTTAGTGTGAACCCAGCATAAGACCAGCAGATAAAGAATCTGGATAAAATAAATACAGTCACATAAAACAGATTGTACAGTATAATATCAATAAAGCACATGCACATGTATAGGGTCTCTGCATGGCCCTGATAACAATAGAAAACTGGAATGTCCCAACAGTTCACAAAAACAAACCTCTCTCTCTCTCTCTCTCTCTCTCTCTCTCGCTCTCTCTCTCTCTCTCTCTCTCTCTCTCTCTCTCTCTCTCTCTCTCTCTCTCTGTGTGTGTGTGTGTGTAGCTATGTGTGTTAGACAGTGTAAACTCTGCAGACTTGAGGACCCCTCAATAAAACATTACAGTCTGCATTTAAAAAAGTTTTGTATACTTAAAGCCAAAATCCGCTTCTTAGCGTTTACAGTAACTGTGATCTTCAGCACTGCCATTGTAGCAATGTGCTTTTTCAGATTTGTTTGCCTCAATTTATAGAAGCGTTTTTCACTTTAGAAAACCACACACACTTCTCTGCATACTGTACATGAGGTAGATTACATTATTTAAAACTTCACTTGACTGGATCTGTTCTTACAATCTTCCAGCATGGTTTCAAGCAAGCTGTCACTCCTGACATATCCTCTTTTCTGGTATGTTCAATTAGTGTTAAAGACTTTGGCCCTCCAGGAATCACCCAATATGAAATTAATTGCTATTATATACAATTAACACTGATTAAATAAAGAACAAAAAGGTGGCATGGCTTAGTGGTTAGCACTGTCGCCTCACAGCAAGACGGTTGCTGGTTTGAGTCTCGTCTGGGTCAGTTGGCATTTCTGTGTGGAGTTTGCATGTTCTCCCCGCGTTGGCGTGGGTTTCCTCTGGGTGCTCCGGTTTCCCCCACAGTCCAAACACATGCGCTATAGGTGAATTGATGAACTAAATTGGCCGTAGTGTATGAGTGTGTGTGTGAGTGAATGAGTGTGTATAGGTGTTTCCCAGTACTGGGTTACAGCTGGGAGGGCATCCGCTGTGTAAAACATATGCTGGAATAGTTGGCGGTTCATTCCGCTGTGACGACCCCTGATGAATAAAGGGGCTAAGCCGAAGGAAAATGAATGGACTATAATTAAATGTATGTAAATAGGAAACAGAATAATAATCTTTATACCATTAATAAGTTCATTTTTAAATGTCAATAAAAAATATCTTAAATACCTATGAATAAATATATGTAAATAAGGAACAGAATAAAATTTTAAATACTTTAATAAGTTATTTTCTATTAAAAACACACATATTTCATAAAATAACTGTTCATTGATTAGAATAATAATCATTATTTTATTCAAGTTTATTTGTAAAGCGCTTTTTTACAAAAAATTGTTTCAAAGCAGCTTTACAAAAGGTCCACAATCAAATATAAGTTATTATATACAGACATTTTTAACCTGCAGTTTTATAGCATATACAGTTGAAGTCAGAATTATTACCCCCTCTGTTTATTTTTTCCCCCAATTTCTGTTTAACGGAGAGAAGATTTTTTCAGCACATTTCTAATAGTTTTAATAACTCATTTCTAATAACTGATTTATTTTATCTTTGCCATGATGACAGTAAATAATATTTTGCTAGATATTTTTCAAGACACTTCTATACAGCTTAAAGTGACATTTAAAGGCTTAACTAGGTTAATTAGGTTAACTAGGCAGGTTAGGGTAATTAGGCAAGTTATTGTATAATGAAGGTTTATTCTGTAGACATTCAAAAAAAAAGGGGGTAATAATATTGACCTTAAAATGGGTTTTAAAAAAATTAAAAACTGCTTTTATTCTAGCCGAAATAAAACAAATAAGACTTTCTCTAGAAGAAACAATATTATCAGACATACTGTGAACATTTCCTTGCTTTTTTAAACATCATTTGGGAAATATTTGAATAAAAAAAAAAATCAAAGGGGGTTCAATAACAATGATTGCAACTCATTCATTCATTCATTCATTTTCTTGTCGGCTTTGTCCCTTGCGGGGTCGCCACAGCGGAATGAGCCGCCAACTTATCCAGCATGATTTTACGCAGCGGATGCCCTTCCAGCCGCAACCCATCTCTGGGAACTTCCACACACACATTCACACTCATACACTACGGACAATTTAGCTTACCCAATTCACCTGTACTGCATGTCTTTGGACTGTGGGGGAAACCGGAGCACCCGGAGGAAACCCACGCGAACACAGGGAGAACATGCAAACTCCACACAGAAACGCCAACTGACCCAGCCCAGCCGAGGTTCGAACCTGCGACCCAGCGACGTTCTTGCTGTGAGGCAACAGCACTACCTACTGGGCCACTGCGTTTCCCATGATTGCAACTGTGTGTATGTATATATATTAGTGCTGGGCCGTTAACGGCGTTAACGTGCTGCGTTAACGCGAGACTCTTATCGCGCGATAAAAAAAATATCGCCGTTAATCTATTCTCAAAGTTGGGTTGCGAGCTGGGTCTATTCTACGCAAGCTATGATGACTTTCACCTTGATATATTACCGCGGATGTATACCTGACCGGTGAGCCGTCTGCTCTGTTGAATCAAATCAGCAGGATGCCTGACTCTAACTGCAGTTTCACTTTTCATTTATTCCTTCGTGACAAACTGGGGTAATATAGACGCAAATACGGAGTAAGGACAGGTGAGAGAGTTATGGAGTTTAATAACGCATGCCAAATGGTAAGAAAAAAAAAACTTCCGCATTTCGCGATATGTGTGTGTGTGTGTGTTTGTGTATGTGTGTGTGCAGTCCTTTCTGACAGCCGCGTGTGGACCTTGTCGGAAAATATGGCGAAAGGTCCTAAAGACCGCGGTGTTTACTTCAATAATGTCACTAAAATCTGCATACTCCACATCTTAATTCCATTTCTGTTTAGTTCAGTGCTGACTTTAGTCTGATTAAGCTCATCAGAATTCGCTGTTTGGAGCTTATGTAGGCCTACAGTTCAACATTCATGTTTAACTGAATAAACAGTTAGTAAACACAAGTAAACACATCTTATTGAACATCATTTATTTTCATCACCAATTATCATAGTAGAACAGTTTCTCAAGCAGTTTGTGATGCATTTTGGAAACATTTTGGAGATGAGACACTGGTCTAATGCGACACCTGGCTTGAGAAACCCGTTCTCAAAGACTTATTATTTGGGTAGCACACATATTCTGAATACCTTCGGCAGAATTCAAATAAGCCATTTTAATCTAGATTAATCTAGATTAATTTTGAAATTAATCTAGATTAATCTAGATTAAAAAAATTAATCTATGCCCACCTATAATATATATATACAGAATGAACCGCCAACTATTCCAGCATATGTTTTACGCAGTGGATGCCCATCCAGCCGCAAACCAACACACATATATATAGTTTCCCGGTGTTGGTTTGCGGCTGGATGGGCATCCACTGCGTGAAACATATGCTGGAATAGTTGGCGGTTCATTCTGCTGTGGCAACCCCTAAAATAGAGACTAAGCCGAAGGAAAATGAATCATTTATGGATCAAGCACAAGAAAAGAATGATTTAAGACAAACTTGAGTGTGCACTATATAATATAGGTATAATATAATGTTATTAATTGTTATTAATAACAGGCTCGCCATTAACTTTTTTGCTTACCAGCCACTGGGGCTAGTAGTTTTCCAAAGTTACTAGTCACTCTGCATTTTCACTAGCCACTATTTTACTGTTAGGTAATTCTATTTAATATGCTAACATTGTACTTTTACTTGATTTAGGTCATTTAAAACCCCTATGACCACCCAAATTATAATATGCATCCTATACCAGCTGATAAAAATAATAAAAAATTATAATGTAAAAACATAATCTGTTTTTGTGAAATTATGTCACATAAAACATACCTTCACCTAAACTGAAACATTATTCATAATGAATAAAACTGCTAATTGACTCTTTTCCAGCAGGGGGCGCCTGTAGACCAGCAGAAATAATGCTGTTGCCTTGGTTACTCCAGTAAACAAAACAGTGAAACACGCAGGATTTTATCGATTTCATAAAATACATCTCAATATTCGGAGATTCAGTTCAGGCACCCCCATACAACTATACATTACATAATTGAAAATAATACAAAATATAATACCTTGAAAAATAGCATTCATAGTACTTTTAATACCCTTAAATTTCTCTAAATTAAATTGATCAACTTTTAATACTTTTTAAGACCCCGCGGACACCCTGCTACATATGAGTGACAGATTAGAAATGTCATCATAATTCATCGTCAGATTGATTCTTTATCTGCTGGTCTTATGCTGGGTTCACACTAAGCATGAATTAAGTGTTCGCGCGAGTAGATTACACACAAAGTCAATGCAAATGCGTGAATGATGATGCGCTCATTCATTTTATGTTGTGTGTCGCTGCTCAAGCACATTCAACCTGCCAAAGTGGCAATAGTGGGAGCGGCTGTCTAACTCGCCACAGGTGAAATTCACTCGCATTTGGCGAGTAATGCCAAGCCTAGATAACAACGTATCAAATATGTCATAACAATAGCATGACAGCATCTACGGTATCTGCTGGTTTGCGCACTAATCCAGAACTCCACACCCCTCCGGCGGCAATGGTACGGCCCGACTGCGAGCGCAGAAAATAAAAATGGAAAATCACAATAATGTGTCATTATTTCAAGTTTGTTCTGAGATCAGATTTAAATGCAACAACCCAAAGTTGTAGAATCAAAAATTAAACCGAGTGACAATTATCCGTTGTTGAAGTACTCAGAAAAAATGAAAAATGAAAGTTTGAAATGCATTTTTCATTTGTTTAATTTTGACGGTGTGAATTGAACAAAGCACTGCAAAGGGTTACACGGACCATCTAACCTCCCAATTGGTCAGTTTGAATGTATCAGATTTGGGTTTTGGTTACATGGTCAATGAAGCGATAAAAGGAAATTCTAAAACGCACTTTCTCTAAAATAAAATAAAATAAAATAAAATAAAATAAAATAAAATAAAATAAAATAAAATAATACTGCATTAACGGCTTGACATTTTAATAATGATAAAAAACACAAAGTTCCTCATTTTAAGTCACTTTGTACAAGTCACTTTTTCCCCCATGCAAGCTAAAACTGTCCTCCCAGTAGGGAATCTCCCTGCAGGCTCTTCAATGATTTGCTCCAGAATCGCCTTGGTGTGTAATTGGTCTCTGTGGATGACAGTTATTGTGATTTGCATATGTTGTTATTCCCTGGAAAGTTTGTCAGCAGTTAATCACTGCCATAATGACTTGCTTAAACCGGTGACCGCACTGTTGCCGTGGAAATTAAAGGTCACTCTGTACCTTTTTCTGTCCAACTTTCTGCAATCCCAAAACACACTCGCTCGCTCCCTGCTCATGCTAGAGTTACCTCTATTTTTTACAGCTTACTGCGCTTTCATTCTCTGCCGTGTTAAAATCATTCACCCAAAAAGAAAAAAAATGATCTTCGCTTACTCACAGCTATGTGGTTACAAACCTCTAGGATTTTCAGTTTGTATGGAACACAAAAAAAAACTTTTTTCAATACCAGTGCTCTATTAGATTGAGATCTAATGACTGTGGAGGCCATTTAAGAACAATGAACACATTGTCATGTTCAAGAAAGCAGTCTGAGATGATTCGCGCTTTATGACATGGCATGTTATCCTGCTGGAAGTAGCCATCAGAAGATGAGTACACTGTGGTCATAAAGTGATGGACATGGTCAGCAACAATACTCAAGTAGGCTGTGACATTGACACAATGCTCAATTGATAATAATGGGCCCAAAGTGTGCCAAACAAATATCCCCCACATCATTACACCATTGAACCGTTGATACAAGGCAGGATGGATCCAAGCTTTCATGTTGTTGACACCTAATTCTGACCCTACCATCCGAATGTCGCAGCAGAAATCGACACTCATCAGACCAGGCAACGTTTTTTCAATCTTCTATTGTTCAATTTTGGTAAACCTGTGGGAATTGTAGCCTCAGTTTCCTGTTCTTAGCTGACAGGAGTGGCACCTGGTGTGGTCTTCTGTTGCTGTAGCCCATCCGCCTCAAGGTTGAATGTTGTGCATTCAGAGATGCTTTTCTGCATACCTCGGTTGTAACGAGTAGTTATTTGAGTTACTGTTGCCTTTCTATCAGATCAAACCATTCTGACATCAACAAAGCATTTGCGCCCACAGAACTGCCACTCACTGGATATTTTCTCTTTGTCTGACCATTCTCTGTAACTTTAGAAATGGTTGTGTGTATAAAAAAAGCCCGACCAGGGGTGCGTTTCCCAAACAACGACGTAACTCGTGGCTGAACTATCATAGTGCGATGCATCGTTTGGGGAAAGAACGATGTAGTGACGAGTGTTTCCCAAAACCCCTAGTTTCTCTGTCGCAGATCCATCGCTTGAACCACGTTAGTTATAACGCAAAACGCCCATAATGATGCTCTAAACGGGGTGGAGTAACTTCTTTAGAGAACAACCCCATCATTTCTTTGTGCAAATTATATTGTTTTACACAAACACGCATTTCAAATAAAATCCAATATTAGTTTTGGTAAAAACATGCACTCGCTTTCCATATTAAATAAAATAAATGTAAATGGCACATATAGGGCCTGTGTTTGCTTTACTAATATTATTGAGAAGTTGAACATTACATATTCTATTCTAAAACATAAAATCACTTACAAAAGCTAACACTATTCTAATATCATATATAAATCATATAAATAAATAAAGAATGAGGCGATTTATTATAAATATATTTACTTTAATAATAATATTAATGATGATGATGATGATGATTATTATTATTATTTAGGATATTGTTTATTTATTTTTAAAAAATTACAATTTGTCACATGCAAACCACAGCAGAAAGTTCTAACCAACAGGCCCATGTCATATACAGTAGAGATACTTAATAAATAACCCCCTATAAAATAAAAGAATTAACGTATGCTATGTTTTTTATTTTCACAAGCTTTGGAGACGTAACATAATTTCAGCTTTTAAATATACCTATAGCTTTCGCCATGAGGCTGTGTTCAAAATGATATCAATGTTTTCAAAGTGCACTGCGAAGGAAGCACAATTGTAAACATGAAGATCGCTAAAACTGAACTGTAAAAATGCTTTGAAAGCAAATTACACCTAAGAGAGATGACCTTAATGTTTTTTTTATTATTAATAATTCCAACTTTGAATGTTAGAATGTTCTAAATGAATAGGGCATAGGGGGGATAAGTGGGAATAGAACACAGCCAGGAACTATGCTTTTAACTACAGCTCCAGAGGTGTCGTTTCAAGGGCTCAAGTTTGCGACGCAGTTTGCGAATGTTCGTTGGAGCGATGGATTTGGGAAACAGCAAATCAAAGAACTATGTTTGTAACGACGGAACTTGCGACCTTAGTTGGCTAACGATGCTTTTGGGAAACGCACCCCAGCTTGTCTTGCATGATATCATGTGACATGCTGTTTGACCAGAGATGCTCAAAGTATGGTCCGTTTGACCCACAATCACATGTGAGAAGGGAACACGAATGCTGGGGTGGTAGTTGGGATAAATATCTTTGATAGAAATTGCCATTTAGGTTTTTACGTAACCTTGTATGTTTGTTTTGCAGCTGTTTTTTAAATGAATTTTAAAATGTAAATACTGTCACTCAATAGATAGAGGGCAATGCAAAAGACATCGGTGAGAAAATCAAGCCAAAGATAAGTTTAGCTTAGTGAATTCAGCATTGAACTCCACTGTGTTATTAATGGGATTGTTTATGTTTTTATGCTATTTACTTTTAGCCCACAACCCTCAATCAATTGGTTTTTGGCCCTACTTGTTGACGTCATACTGCCCACACTGTTCATTTCACCAAGAAAATGCAGTGAAACTTAACTTTAACCCTCTACCGCATGGTGTTGCCATATGGCAACATGACATTTATTAGGGGTGTCAAAATGAATCGTTACTTCGGTGCACCGCGATGCAGATGGGGACAATTTGATATTGGTTCAGTAATAGATCATAACCGGTTATTACGCACTGACGTCATTTATCCCCTATGCGCGATGTCGCAGTAGAATACTATGGCGAAGGAGGCGAGGGTGAGTAAATAAAACACTCCTACTACTTAAAAAGCAGGTAATTGTGCACGTGTGAGCGTGCTGGACACAGTCTTTCACTGACACTGAGGAATGGTAAAGCACCAGCCGCTATTTCAGTACTTAGGAGAAATGATGTAAAACTCCATCTCTCCCCCCCCCCCTCTCTCTCTCTCCCACACACACACACTTAAGGCATTTGACCCGTTGGCATGTTCATGAGGTAAAGTTTCCTCTCCTCTCGGCTGTTAAATACTTGTGGATCCAGACACAAGCATGCCTGTGTTGCGAGTTTATTGTATTGTATTGTATTTATTCTATTACAGATTACCTGATAACCGCTTATTATGCGCATATAGACTGACCCGCGGCTGTTTTTCCCGCGTCACTCATGGGTAAATGGCGCTGTCGTTTCTAAAGCCAATCCAATAGTGGAAAGTGCAATATTGCAATGGGTTAGCTAGCTAGCAGGGCCAGCTGTGAACTTTTAAGTTGTAACAATAACAACATGAATGCTAGTAATATAATGTTGAGCGGGTGAAGACAATGACCAATCATAGGGGTGTAAGAACTTGCCAATGCTCAAAAAGCAAGCGAGATAATATTTACATTAGTTTATTTGTTATGAAACTGTTATGAATTGCTCGTGCATGTATTGGAGTTTTCATTCACAAAGAGTGTTTTTTTTTTGAGCAGGTTAAATTAAAGGTACAGTTCATATATCTGACTGCTTGTATTAAAGGACAAAATTGTTTTACAAGTAATATATAAATATAAACATATTTATAGATTTTAATAAAAAAAAAATTTCTTGTGTTGTAAAGAAAAAAATCTAATTATGTATGGAAAGCATCGTCAATGCACCATGATGCACCGAGATATCGAATTGAACCGAATCGATGGCATGATAATCGTAACCGAACCCAACAGTGAGACCAGTGTAGGTTCACACCCCTAACATTTATGTTATTTCCCTGCCACTGTTTCTTCAAGACCAACATTGATTTTTTTTTTTTGTTGGAAAGAGAAGACCTTATTGTAGCCAATGATGTGCTTTGGTTAAGTCACATGACATGCAGTGTTTTGCTATGGCAGGATTTCTGACAGACTGGCGTTTATTGTGAGTAGTTGCTGAATGCAAATGTAAACGTCAATAAAACAAAAGATCAAATTATGTCAGATCCACAAAAAATCTGAAACATCCCCTCCAGTAAGTTATGATGACATATTCACAACTCAATTTTTTTTATTAAATAATTTTTTTGTAAATCGATCAAATGTACTGTATGTGTTGCCAAATGGCAACACTGTCCAGTAGTGGAACGTTCAATATTGCAATGGGTTAGTTAGCTAGGAGGGCCAGCTGTGAACTTTTAAGTTGTAACAATAACAACATGAATGCTAGTAATATAATGTTTATTAGTTGTATGTTAATGGAATTTGCATTATGGATAAAATCTAGTTTTAATGGCAATACTACTTTTGAATAGATATGAATACAGGGAACAGTGTATTAGCGAGCACCACCATGTTCTATGGTAAGTGAAAGAAGGACAGAACTGGCTCTTCTTGCAGATGAAAGTGAGGATGAGATGGGTTTAGTGACCATGAGAATGATGCAGACTGGACATTTGATAAGAGTAGTGATGGAGACAGTTCAAGTAAGTTAGCTCTGAGGCAGATACGACAGGCGTAGTATAGTATTTAGTATAATATATAAACATTGTTAGCTAGTAGCTACATTATTCTGATGCATCTGGATATTTTAGACTTTTTGTTTATTTGTTATAATATTTACTGGAGGAAATATTTATATTTACTGTATGTTGCATACATGACAATGCAATATTATGCTTGTTTTTAATGATTTTCAGCAAAAAAGAATGGAATAAAGCTGTTGGAATATGAGTTGTTGGAAAGTATGTATAGGATGTCGTTTATAAGTTCTGTGTTAAAGCTTATAATTGTGAAGCAGACTCAGTAGGCTGGGGATCCATTTGCAGCTTTATTAACAGGAAGCAGCAGATTACAGGGTATGAAAAGGCAGGCTAATGTCGGGGCTGGTGGCTAATAGACGGAGTTCGAAAGGCAGGCTAGGTGAGAAGGCAGGCGCTTCTAAGTTGGATCCACTGTTGGACTTTGTTTCCATATGGCAACATATCATAAAGTACCTTAAAAAAGACATTTTTCCAAGTTTTTTCTCACAGCAATTAAAGTAAAAGGATCACAAAACACCAAAAGACATTTTTTGAGCTGTTGACAGTCATATATGTGTTCCACGCTGCTATAAACAGTAATAGGACACACATATTTCACAAAAAAGTGAAAATTGGTTGTTTTTGCGTTATTTGAGCGAATTCGTTCTTCCGGTTTGAAACGAATTTTTGAAGCTGCATCACGGCCATTAGATACTTGTGTGTATTCTAGCATGGAGAGTGGATGTCTGTACCTGCGAGAACATAGTGACGTCTCTGAGTGCGTGGCATTAATTCATGAGAAAGACTTTGTTCAACCCAATCAGCGCGCTCTATTGTGTATGTGGTGCAACTCCATTTATATGCATGATAGCTCCAAAGACCTGTTACAGTGTTCAGACGACAGAGAGACGCCACGTTGTGTTGCCAAAACAAGTGAAAGAGCGAGAATTTGGAGACACGGGTCATCAGTGTTGCATTTATTAGTGTGCTGCATTTATTAATGTGCTGCGTTTATTAATGTGCTGCAACGAAGGTTTTGTTTTCATTTCCCCGTTACGAGAGCGCAGCTGGACGCACGTGTGGAATACAGTGCACGAGCCAGAAATGCATTTGTAAAGAACATTTTTTACCCGAGAGCTTTTCACATCTGGAAATGATGAAATCCGGATTTGCCGCTCGTCTCCTTTTAAAAAAGACACGGCTCCAGTTTGATTGTCCTGTCTTTACAGATTTGGTAAGTGTGTGTGAGAGCAGTGCCCTTTGTTTGTTCATTCAGATAGCAAAGTTAGTTCGTATCGTCAGCAGTGCTCTTTCAGTTTTTAAAGACATACCTCAGTCAAAATGATTTAGTTACTCAGTTTACAGTATGTTAATATCACTGCAATATTATAGTACAATATTATAGACTGAAAGATCCGCTGTAAATGCTGCTCTCCGATTGTAAACATGTAAACACAAACAAAATATTACCGTCGTGTAAAAATATTGCCGAATTTTGTGACAGGATAGCCTATACACACACGGCTTTCTGACGCTACCTACCGAGTGGATAGTTACAAAGAAATGCGGAGGAGTTTTTTCTACCATACGCCGTGCGGTATCAAACATTTCATTAAAACTCCACTCTCCAGCAGTTCCTCGCTTTCAATATCTAGTTTGTCATGGGGGACATACAGGAAATGTTTCTGAATAAAAAGTGAAAGTGCCAAATTGCAGTTAAATTCGACAAATGAATAATTTGGCAAATAATTCGATTACTCATGTCCACGTAAACACAGTCACTGTCTTTCTCCCCTGCGTCGGTGTGTTTGTTTTGCCTGTGAAATCAGCGCGTGCCCAAATGGAAACTCCCTTCTTTGCAAATCCTTCCCTCTTTCCTTCCCCCGACACTCCCACACTCCCAGAGCTGGACACGCCAACTTTCCTGACTTTTTCCAAACTAGAGGTGTGAAAACACCCTGCTGAGACAGGCGGGTTTTGTGGCCCTTTAAGCCATTTTAAGAAATGAAAAAAGTCAAATATTTTTTTTTTATAGATGTATCATAATGCCTGCAGTAGAGGGTTAAGTACGTTTTGGTGGTTTCACAAAAATGTTGGCTGAATATTATATGTCTTGTTAAACGATACTTTTAAACAGCGAAGACAAAAGTAAATCTAGACCATGCTGTCAGTTTCCCTTAGATTTTGTGCTGTGTTCTATCCTGCATCTCTTTTATATTCTTTTGCTTTTGGATTGAGGTATTCTGTAGCAGAAGTCTTGAGCAGATCTCTGGCTGTGTGAGGGTTTGTGATATGAGCTCGCCTGAAGCGCAGGAAGCTCATGAATACCGCCACACAGCCTGCAGTTTCTCCTTCCCTGTTCATGGCATCATTTACCAGGGACAAATTACAAACAAGCAGCACATTTACAACAGATTTGCCCAACAGCCGCCAGATTCCTGAAGAACGAGCAGCCGCCGTGAAGCGCTCCGGGTTGAAGAATAACAGCTCTTTAATCAGAACGCTTCTGCTAATTGATTTTTATAAAAGGTTTTCCATTTTTGGCATGCTTAATCCCTTGATGGATATTATTCCCTTCCCAAAGAATTAGCTTTTTTATCTTGCTTATGTGCATTTCTTTTGAGAGTTCGTAAACACTTATTTTAAATGTAAATTGAGTTAAATATGACTAATTTGCCAATTGACAAACTTATTTTTCTGTTAAACACCATGAGAACCCAATGTGAGGGGTTATATTATCTCTTGTAATGAATAAATAGATGAATGGGTGAGTGAATGAATGAATGAATGAATGAATAAGTGAGTGAGACAGTGAGTGAGTAAATGAATGAATGAATGAATAAATGAATGAGTGAGTGAGTGAGAGTGAGTAAGCGAGTGAACGAATGAATGAATGGGTGAGAGTGAGTGAGTGATTGAGTGAATGAATGAGACAGTGAGTGAGCGAGTAAATTAATGAATGAATGAATAAATGAGTGAATGAGTAAGTGAGTGATTGAATGAATGGATGAGCAAGTGAGCAAATAAATAGATGAGTGAGTGAATAAGAGATAAAGTGAATGGGTGGTTGAATAAATGAATGAGTGATGAATGAATGAATACATGAATTGAATGAGTGAGTACATAAGTGAATGAGTGAGCGAATTAATGAGTGAGTGAGACAGTGACAGATTGATTAAATGAATGAGTGAATGAGTGAGTGTATGAGTGAGAGAGTGAGTGAATAAATGACTGAGACAGCGAGTGAGGGAATGATTGATTGAATGAATGAATGAGTAAATAGATGAAGGAATGAATGAGTGTTTGAATGAATTAATGAATTAGTGAGTGAGTGAGCGAGCAAGTGTGTAGGTGATTGAATGAGTAAGTGAATGAGTGAGTGAATAAGTGAATGAGTGAGTAAGTGAACAAATGAATGAGTGAGACAGTGACTGATTGATTGAATGAATGAGTGAGTGAGTGAATGAATGAGTGAGAGAGTGAGTGAATGAATGAGTGAGTGAGACAGTGAGTGAGGGAATAATTGATTGAATGAATAAGTGAGTTAATAGTTGACTAAATGAATGAATGAATGTTTGAATTAAATAATCAGTGAGTGAACAAGTTTGATAGTGATTGAATGAGCGAGTGAATGAATGAATGAGTGAGTGAAAGAGTAAGTGGAGGAGCAAGTGAATGAATGAGTGAGACAGTGACTGATCGATTGAATAAATTAATGAGTGAGTGAATAAGTGAGATAATAAGTGAGTGAATGAATGAGCGAGTGAGACAGTAAGTGAGGGAATGATTGATTGAATGAATGAGTAAAAAGATTAATAAATGATAAACCAGTGTTTGAATGAATGAATGAATTAGTGAGTGAGCAAGTGTGTAAGTGATTGAATGAGTGAGTGAATGAATGAGTGAGTGAATGAGTAAGTGGATGAGTGAGTAAATAATTGAGTGACTGATCAGTTGAATGAATGAAAGAGTGAGTGATTCAGTGAGATAGTAAGTGAGTGGATGAACGAGTGAGACAGTGAGTGAAGGAATAATTGATTGAATCAATGAGTGAGTAAATGGATGATTGAATGAATGAGTGTTTGAATGAATGAATGAATGAATGAATGAGTTAGTGAATGAGTAAGTGGATGAGTAAGTGAATGAATGAGTGAGTGAGACAGTGGCTGATCAATTGTATGAATGAATTAGTGAGTAAATCAGTGAGTGAGTGAATGAATGAGTGAGACAATCAGTGAGGGAATAATTGACTGAATGAGTGAGTTTGTAAATGGATGAATGAATGAATAAGTGAGTGAAACAGTGAGTGAGTAAATGAATGAATGAATAAATGAATGAGTGAGTGAGTGAGAGTGAGTAAGCGAGTGAATGAATGAATGAATGGGTGAGAGTGAGTGAGTGATTGAGTGAATGAATGAGACAGTGAGTGAGCGAGTAGAGTAATGAATGAATGAATAAATGAGTGAATGTGTAAGTGAGTGATTGAATGAATGGATGAGCAAGTGAGCAAATAAATAGATAAGTGAGTGAATAAGAGATAAAGTGAATGGGTGGTTGAATAAATGAATGAGTGATGAATGAATGAATAGATGAATTGAATGAGTGAGTACATAAGTGAATGAGTGAGCGAATTAATGAGTGAGTGAGAGAGTGACAGATTGATTAAATGAATGAGTGAATGAGTGAGTGTATGAGTGAGAGAGTGAGTGAATAAATGACTGAGACAGCGAGTGAGGGAATGATTGATTGAATGAATGAATGAGTAAATAGATGAAGGAATGAATGAGTGTTTGAATGAATTAATGAATTAGTGAGTGAGTGAGCGAGCAAGTGTGTAGGTGATTGAATGAGTAAGTGAATGAGTGAGTGATAAGTGAATGAGTGAGTAAGTGAACAAATGAATGAGTGAGACAGTGACTGATTGATTGAATGAATGAGTGAGTGAATGAATGAGTGAGAGAGTGAGTGAATGAATGAGTGAGTGAGACAGTGAGTGAGGGAATAATTGATTGAATGAATAAGTGAGTTAATAGTTGACTAAATTAATGAATGAATGTTTGAATTAATTAATTAGTGAGTGAACAAGTTTGATAGTGATTGAATGAGCGAGTGAATGAATGAATGAGTGAGTGAAAGAGTAAGTGGAGGAGCAAGTGAATGAATGAGTGAGACAGTGACTGATCGATTGAATAAATTAATGAGTGAGTGAATAAGTGAGATAATAAGTGAGTGAATGAATGAGCGAGTGAGACAGTAAGTGAGGGAATGATTGATTGAATGAATGAGTAAAAAGATTAATAAATGATAAACCAGTGTTTGAATGAATGAATGAATTAGTGAGTGAGCAAGTGTGTAAGTGATTGAATGAGTGAGTGAATGAGTGAGTGAGTGAATGAGTAAGTGGATGAGTGAGTAAATAATTGAGTGACTGATCAGTTGAATGAATGAAAAAGTGAGTGAATCAGTGAGATAGTAAGTGAGTGGATGAATGAGTGAGACAGTGAGTGAAGGAATAATTGATTGAATCAATGATTGAGTAAATGGGTGATTGAATGAATGAGTGTTTGAATGAATGAATGAATGAATGAATGAGTTAGTGAATGAGTAAGTGGATCAGTAAGTAAATGAATGAGTGAGTGAGACAGTGGCTGATCAATTGTATGAATGAATTAGTGAGTAAATCAGTGAGAGACTGAGTGAATGAATGAGTGAGACAATCAGTGAGGGAATAATTGACTGAATGAGTGAGTTTGTAAATGGATAAATGAATGAATGAATGAGTGTTTGAATGAATGGATTAATTAATTAGTGAGTGAGCAAGTGTGTAAGTGATTGAATGAGTAAGTAAATGAGTGAGTGAGTAAGTGACTGGATGAATGAGTGAGAAAGTGACTGCTTGATTGAATGAATGAATGAGTGAGTGAGTGAGTGAGTGAGCGAGCGAGCGAATTAATGAGTGAGTGAGACAGAGTAAAGGAATGATTGAATGAATGAGTGAGTTTGTAAATGGATGAATGAATGAATGAGTGAATGAGTGTTTGAATGAATTGACTAATTAATTAATGAATGAGCAAGTGTGTAAGAGATTGAATAAGTAAATGAGTGAGTGAGTAAGTGACTGAATGAATGAGTGAGTGAGAAAGTGACTGTTTGATTGAATGAATGAATGAATGAATGAATGAGTGAGTGAGTGAGTGAGACGGAGTGAATGATGATTGAATGAATTAATAGATGAGTGAGTGAGTAAATGAATGAATAAATGATGTAGAAATGGTGTTTCCACTTGTTTTATGATAAATTATCACTATTATCAAACCATTAACTATGACGTTTGCGTTTGGCTCATTACACTCCTAATTGGCTGCTTATTAATAGTTATTGAGGCAGTTGTTAGGTTTAGATGTTGGGATTAGGAATGAGGATGCCAGTTAGTATTAATAATAATTTTAAAAATCTTAAGGCCAATACCAATACTGATAGACAATTAGAGTACTATAATAGCTATTTATTTATGCTTCATTATTGTTTTTTTCTGAACACGGATTAGATCCATTTATCTGTCCAACATTTCAATAGAGACATAATATTAATCAGCTAATGTCAATAAACACATAGGTAATAGCGAGAACTGGTCCCACTACTAAAGTGCTACCAAGTGGAAACGATGAAACTGGAAAGGACAAGACAACAAAAAATGTACTAAAACTATACACAGTGATGGCAGTGAAAACCAACCCATGACAGATAAACAGAAACTTGTCAAAAACTACTTATACATTGTCTCTAAAACATTTCTAGTCAAAAGTTTGGTTGAGCCATTGGCAGCTTTACTTGCCCGGAGGCTAAAGGGAAAGTTCACCTGAAAAAAAAAATAAATAATAATAAAAAAGTACATGCTATCATTATTTAATCACCTCCATGTCATTCCAAACTTTTAATAAAACTTGTCTTACATATAACAGCATATTAAAAGTCCTTGAAAGGAAATCAAAAGTTGTGATTAGATAAGTGCATTAGCTAGAGCTAACATCAAGCTTCATTAGACAATCAATATGATTAATTCTTCGCTTTTACTCAGAGCTCGCTTTTATCAACAGATACATGTTTGTAAATCTTTCTACTGTGGATTTTATTCCTATAGCAAGACAGAAAAGGGTAGTTGTAACATTTTAGAATAAGCTAATTGCTACAACTGGTTAGCATGCATGGACTTTACATGCTACCCATGTAGCAATTCGCTTATCAAGCTCGTCTTTTTGTATAGTCTATAATGAGTAAAAGTGTTTTTGTTTTCTCTCTGCCACCATAATATAAAAATTGCTTGAGTTTTTGTCTGAAACAACTTACAATCTGAGTGAATCAAATTCATGATGAATATGGGAAATTCATAATAAAAATAAAGTAGAATTTGTTGACGTAAAACGTTAAAGTTATTTACATTTTTGAACCTCTAAGTAGAAAGTCATACGATTATCTTGAGATAACAGCATACCTTTTATTTTGACGTATAATCCTGATCATAATCGCAGCATATGATCAGGAATAAATTTCTAAATAAAAGACATGCACTTGAACATAAAATTAGCAAATAAATAAATAAATAAAAGGGATTCCAGTCTTGATACTTTCAAGAGATTTTCAATGAGTACATGCTTAGTTTTTGGTTTGTTTGTCACACAAAAATATCATAAGACTCAGGAAGACTTGAAATAAAATATAGGGGAGCGGGGTAAAATGTAACAGAGTTTTAAGGTATTTGCTCAGGGTTAACCATGGCCTTCCGAGGTTTTCACCACAGTGTCGGCAGATGTCTTCCTGCCAATTCTTGAAAAAGTTCATCAAAATTTGGATGAGAAACACAGGAGAAACCATTTTTGCAGCGTAAAAGTATTTTTTATTATAGTCTATATTTTTTTAATAAAAAAAAAATCTGTGAAAGTATGTAAGTAAAATCTTATATTGTTGTGACTATCGTCTTCTAGGCCAAAAGATGAAACCATTTTGAAAGATGTAAAAAAATACACAGTGACTGCTAATTTTGAGGAAAACACGACACAGCGGGGTTAGTTGTAACAGGGTTTTACAATTAAGCCACAGACTGTTGGACACCAATTAAACTAACAAAATAATTGGTAAAAGTATTGTTCAAAACTTTTTGAACAAAATGTTTTTTAATAGAAAATATTTTTTTTAATAGACAAAAAAAATATTTTATTGCTAAAACTACCCATAAATGCATTGTTTAATCATGGATAATAATCCAAATAAATCCAAATGTGTTTGTCTAATAAATAAATAAATAAACATACTGTGTTATGTAGAAAAAAAAAGTAAATTGAGCTAAGTACTGAGGAAATATAGCTACTATTTAAAGTAAACTGGATTTGAAGAGTTTAGATGCAAAAAAAAAAAAAAAAAAAAAAAAACTCTAAATGCCATCTGAAATTTTCCTCTAAAATTAGCACTTTTCTCAGCCTCCTGTGTCTTGATTCATTCATTTCACTTTTACGGCAAAGCTTAGGTTATTTTCATAGATTTTAACATGAAATAACTGAACATAAACATAAGAGGCAGAGAAAAAAATGCTCATTGTAGAAGAATATTCTAGACGGCATTTAGAGGTTTTTGCATCTGAACTCTTCATTTTAATTAATTGTGTGAAATCTGCCTTTTTAAGCATGTGTTATAACTAACCCTCTTTCTGTTACAGCTTGCCCCGCAGGTGGGGTAAATAGTAACATTTATACTCCTGGCACTTTTGGCAATACTGCCCAGAAACCATAAGTCCGGCGATCATACAACCAGCGCTCATTTGTAGGAGAGGCTTGTGTGTTGTTGGTATGGTTTGTCTAACCCCATTACTTTGTTCATTATTTGGCCAAAACCAAAAAGTGTTACTTTGTGCCCCGCTCTCCCCTACTGCTTGTATGTTATTTTATTTATTTATTTATTGATTTTTTATTAGCTTAATTCTTGAATCATGAATAACATTTAATATATAATACAGAATTAACTTAATGTCTGCACTTGTACAATATTTACACACACACACATACGCATGCACGCACACTCCACTTCATAAAAAATGCGTATAATCTTTCAGCATCTCATTTGTTGTCCTTTTTTACCGCACCAAGCTATAGTGAAATTGATAATTGCAGTTCATTCAGATTAAATTAAGTTTTCCCAAAGGCCACAAGAATGCATTTCCATTAGGAGAAAAACAACTTGGACCACTGCATTCCAGTGTGCAAAAAGATGAAGAAACATTTCTGTGGTAGCATGATAAATGTGCATGACTATTAGAAATGAAATAGTGACTATGCATCATTTTTCAACATAGCTTTACTTTTTCCATCTGCTGCTTTGGCTCGGAATTCTTTCCTTATATTAAAGTGAGCAGAAATGAAACAGATGGCTGAATAACATACCTCTTGTGTTAAATAGAAGCTAAATAGAAATGCATGAATTTTATATATATTTTATATATATTACACACACATATATATATATATAGAAGTCAGAATTATTAGCCCCCCTGAATTATTAGCCCCCCTGTTTATTTTTTTCCCTCAATTTCTATTTAACAATTTTCTAATAATTGATTTATTATCACTCTAATAATGATTTATTTTATCTTTGTCATAATGAAAATAAATAATATTTGACTAGATATTTTTTTAAGACACTTCTAAACAGCTTAAAGTGACATTTAAAGGCTTAACTAGGTTAATTAGGTTAACTAGGCAGGTTAGGGTAATTAGGCAAGTTATTGTATAATAATGGTTTGTTCTGTAGACTATCAAAAATATATATATAGCTTAAAGGGGCTAATAATTTTGTATTTATAATGGTGATTAAAATTTTTAAACGGCTTTTATTCTAGCCGTAATAAAACAAACAAGACTTTTTCCAGAAGAAAAAATATTATCAGACATACTGTGAATATTTTCTTGCTCTGTTAAACATAATTTGAAAAATATTTAAAAAAGAAAAAACAAATTCAAAGGGGGCTCATAATTCTGACTTCAACTGTGTATATATATATATATATATATATATATATATATATATATATATATATATATATATATATATATAATATTATACACACACACACACTGTAAATTATGATCAGTTAGTCCTGACAGCATGTGTTTTAGCTAATCATGAGAACAAGGATGATGTTGTCAAAAAGACCCTTTTTCGACCGTTGCCAAATGTTTCGCAATAATTATTACACAGATTTGTCTTTAGCGACATGATGGATTTCTGACTGCTGCAATATCATCAAAACTGAAACGTATGTGTGATTGAGTACAGTATTAGTTCTGCAATCTGCATGTCTTTCAAGTTTTGCTAACACAATTATTTGGTTTCATTCCTGTAGTAATTATGAGTGAAACATTGTGTTGTCGTTAAGTATCAGATGTTGCTTTCGTGATGAATGAAGATGCATTGATCATGCATAGCCAATGCATGTGTCACGGAACAGAATGAAGAACAAAAAATGTAATTCAATAGAATTTATTCTTTCAAGAAAAGGCAAAATAAGGCAGTCTCTCGTTTAGCAAAGCGCACAGAGCTGGGTCTTCAAAAGAACTCAAAAAGCCACCATGTAGGCTGAGAGAGAGGGAGAGAAAGGAGGTTGGCTGGATCCGTCTGCCCACCACTGCGATGCGGAGAATGTCAGACTCCCAGGTGCTGATGGTCTGAGCACAGTCACAAATGAGAGCACTTACGGGGTGTAACAACAGACGAGACAGGACACAGAGAGAGGAAACACTTAATGATCAAACCAGGTTCATGACAGTACCCCTCCCCCGAGGAGCGCCTCCTGGCGCTCCCCGGGAAGACTGGCACGAGCGAGAGAAGTCATCGATGAGCGAGCGGTCCAGGATATCCCGGGCTGGAACCCAGCTTCTCTCCTCAGGGCCATAGCCCTCCCAATCGATCAGGTACTGGAAACCGCGTCTGCGGCGACGGGAGGCTAGAATTCTCTTAACCTTAAAGGCAGGAATGTCGTCAATAAGAATGGGGGCGGAGGTGGCGGGTGGGTGGTTAGGAGCGCGGATGACGGGTTTAATGCATGAGACGTGGAACACAGGATGGATACGATGAAGCGAATGAGGTAAGCGGAGTTGTACCGCAACGGGATTAATGACCTTAATAATAGTAAAAGGGCCAATGAATTTGGGAGCTAGTTTACGAGATTGAGACTGGAGGGGTAAGTGGCGGGTGGATAACCAGACCTTCTGACCGCAAATGTATCTAGGAGCCTTAGTACGACGACGGTCAGCGCTGTGACGAGTGATCTCGCGAAATTTAAGTAACGTGGAGCGTACTGCTCTCCAAGTGTTGCGACAGCGCTTAATATAGGCCTGGACAGATGGAACAGACGCTTCATCCTCCTGGGATGAAAACAGCGGGGGTTGGTAACCTAGACAACAGTGGAAAGGGGAAAGCCCTGTCGATGACGTAGGACTGGAGTTATACGCGTATTCAGCCCACCCCAATTGTTCGCTCCAAGAGGAGGGATTACGTGCTGCTAGGGTGCGGAGAAGACGGCCGAGAATTTGATTAACGCGCTCCGCTTGCCCATTCGTTTGTGGATGAAAGCCTGATGACAGACTGGCAGTAGCCCCTATCTGTCGGCAGAATTCCTTCCAAAAACGAGAGGTGAATTGCGGGCCTCTGTCAGAGACGACGTCTGCAGGAAGTCCGTGGATCTTAAAGACATGATTAAAAACGAGTAGGGCAGTCTCCTTAGCGGAGGGGAGTTTGGAGACAGGAATGAAGTGCGCAGACTTCGAAAAGCGGTCAATAACGGTGAGGATAACCGTGTTACCCGCGGAGGGTGGTAAGCCCGTGACGAAATCTAAGGCGATGTGTGACCATGGGCGGGAGGGAATGGGTAACTGTCTAAGCAGCCCCGCGGGAGGAGAGTTACTAGACTTAGATTGGGCACAAACTGGGCACGACAAGACGTGAGCACGGGTATCTCGTGCCATAGAAGGCCACCAAAACCGTTGACGAATTGCGGTTAGGGTGCCTCTTACCCCCGGATGAGCTACCAGTTTGGAGGAGTGTGCCCAGTGGAGTACTGCTGGACGCGCTGATCTTGGAACGAACAACTTATTGTCTGGGCACCCCTTGGGAACAGTTACCCGAGCGAGAGCTTGTTTAACCGTACGTTCGATTCCCCAGACTAAGGCTCCGATTACGCAGCCCTTCGGTAGAATAGATTCCGTGATCGAGGGATCTTCGGAGGGGTTAAACTGGCGCGATAAAGCGTCCGGCTTGACGTTCTTAGAGCCTGGACGATATGAGATAGTGAAGTCAAATCGTCCAAAGAATAACGCCCACCGCGCTTGTCGGGCATTAAGTCTCTTAGCCGTACGGATGTAGGTCAGGTTGCGATGATCTGTCCAGACCTCAAATGGCACTGTAGCCCCCTCTAGCCAGTGACGCCACTCGCCCAATGCCAGTCGAATGGCTAAAAGTTCTCGATTACCTACGTCATAGTTACGTTCGGCGGGCGAGAGCTTATGAGAAAAAAAGGCGCAAGGATGAATCTTGTCATCACTGATTGAACGCTGTGAGAGGACCGCTCCTACGCCAGAGCTAGAGGCGTCCACCTCCACGATAAACTGACGGGAGGGATCCGGAGTGATGAGGATGGGTGCGGGCGAAAATAATTGTTTTAGTCTTTCAAATGCGGCTTGAGCTGTGGATGACCACACAAAACAGGACTTTGTGGAGGTTAGTGCAGTAAGCGGCGCGACAATTTGACTAAAATTCTTAATAAACCGTCGATAGAAATTCGCAAACCCCAGAAATCTCTGAAGTGCAGTGCGTGTCTCAGGGACGGGCCATTCCGCGACGGCTTGCACCTTAGCTGCATCCATGCAAATTCCATCAGCTGAAACGATATAACCAAGAAAAGGGACAGTGTCAGCATGGAAAATACACTTCTCTGCTTTCACGAAAAGCTTATTCTCTAATAAGCGCTGTAGTACGCGGCGAACGTGATAGATGTGGGTCTCGCGCGAGGGGGAAAAAATCAGTATGTCATCTAAATAGACGAAGACAGAGATATTGAGCATGTCTCTAAGGACGTCGTTGACTAGTGCTTGGAAAACGGCTGGAGCGTTTACCAGCCCGAAGGGAAGAACCCGATATTCGAAGTGGCCGAGCGGGGTATTAAAAGCCGTCTTCCACTCGTGTCCGGCCTTGATGCGCACTAAATGATACGCATTACGTAGGTCTAATTTCGTAAAGACTCTAGCCCCCTGTAGGATCTCAAAGGCTGATGACATGAGAGGCAGGGGATAGCGATTCTTAACGGTTATACTGTTAAGCCCTCGATAGTCAATACACGGACGCAGAGAACCATCCTTCTTTTTAACAAAAAAGAAACCAGCACCGGCGGGTGATGTGGAGTGGGTTATCGTACCTGCGGCGAGCGACTCGGAGAGATATTGCTCAAGTGCTTCGCGCTCTGGTTTAGAAAGGGAATACAATCTCCCACGAGGGGGAGTACTACCTGGAACAAGGTCGATGCTACAGTCGTAAGGCCGATGGGGAGGAAGAGAAGCAGCCCGGGACCGACTGAAAACCGCTCGCAGATCATGATATTCCTCTGGAACGCCCGACAAATCACCTGGTTCATCCTGAAACACAGAAACAGAGGACACAACAGGAACAGCAGAGACAAGACATTTAACATGACAGGTAAGGCTCCAAGACAAAATGGTCCCATCGGACCAGACGATGTGAGGATTATGTTTGGAAAGCCAGGGATGGCCGAGTATTAATGGAGAAAGTACTGAATCAAATAAATAGAATCTTATTGTCTCTTGATGATTTCCAGAGACGGTGAGACTCACAGGCATGGTGATACGTCGAACCTGGTGCAAGAGGTGTCCATTAAGAGCATACACCGGAGGAGGATTGTCCATTTCGGTAAAGGGAATACCATGACGTAAAGCCCATGCTTCGTCCATAAAGTTTCCTTCAGCTCCTGAATCAACGAACGCCTCGCAGGAAAGGGAGGTACTACCGTGGCGCAGGGCTACAGGAAGAGTGGTTCGTCGCGAAGGAGTGGGGGATAAGGAAATAGCGCTCGCCAGAACTCCCCGACTTACTGACGAGCTTGCCCCTTTTACCGGGCATTTGGAGACGAAATGTTCAGCGGCCCCACAGTACATGCAAAGTCTGTTAGTCAAGCGGCGTTGCCGCTCAGCAGCCGTGATGTGAAGACCACCCAACTCCAAAGGTTCCGGAGGAGGAGCGGGCGCAGCAGATGGAGGGGGATGAGGCAGAATCTTGTCTTCAGGAGGACCCCTGGCGCGGCGACGCAGATCCAAACATTTATCCAAACGAATGGCTCTTTCAATAAGAGAATCCAGGCTGGAGGGGAGTTCGTGTGAGAAAAGCTCCTCCTTTAATTCGGCGGTGAGGCCATCCAAAAAAACGGGCAATAAGAGCAGGTTCATTCCACTCGCTGGTCGCCGCCAGCGTACGGAACTGAATGGCAAAATCAGCCGCTGACCTTCTACCCTGACGAAGTGCTGCGAGCAGACGTGAGGCTTCTCTTCCCAGAGCAGATCTGTCGAAAACCTTCAGCATCTCCTCTTTAAAGGAGGCGTAAAGAGAACAGCAATCTGACTCAGCTTCCCAAACGGCGGCTCCCCATTCTCTAGCCCGCCCGGTGAGGAGAGAGAGGACAAAAGCGACTCGGGAGCGATCTGTGGCATATGTAGATGGTTGGAGTGAAAAAACAACCTCGCACTGTGTCAAAAAGGACCGACACTCAGTGGGTTGACCCGCATAACGTGGGGGATTGTTTATGCGGGGTTCAGACAAGTATAGGTGATCGGCAATAGACAGGGCCCACGTGCGATATCTGTGCAGCTGGTTGGTGAGATCCGTTACCTGCGCTGACAGGCTATCCACGGCGTGTCTGGTGACGGAGAGCTCCTCTTCATGGCGGCCGAGCATTGCCCCCTGGTGCTCGACTGCAAAGCGTATAGAGCCTCTCTCAGCCAGATCCATCTTTGGTCAGATTATTCTGTCACGGAACAGAATGAAGAGCAAAAAATGTAATTCAATAGAATTTATTCTTTCAAGAAAAGGCAAAATAAGGCAGTCTCTCGTTTAGCAAAGCGCACAGAGCTGGGTCTTCAAAAGAACTCAAAAAGCCACCATGTAGGCTGAGAGAGAGGGAGAGAAAGGAGGTTGGCTGGATCCGTCTGCCCACCACTGCGATGCGGAGAATGTCAGACTCCCAGGTGCTGATGGTCTGAGCACAGTCACAAATGAGAGCACTTACGGGGTGTAACAACAGACGAGACAGGACACAGAGAAAGGAAACACTTAATGATCAAACCAGGTTAATGACAGCATGTCTGTGCGTACAACACATTTCCTTATCCACGAAAGTGAAAGTGAAAGTAAAGAATGAGTAGGCTCATTCTCACGCTGCAGATGCTCTGTTTAACTGTTTTCTCGCTAGTGAAGCGTTCAGTTTTTCCACTTATAAAGTCCGCTATGTAAATAGCAAATGCAATATGGCGCGACGCAAGTGACTCTTAAAGGGAAAGGGAGATGAGACTCTGATTGGTTTATTCTCAAAACACACCTGTAACTCATTAAGAGAATAAGCTCAACCCTGTTAGACCATGCGCCATGACGCAAAGCAGAATTTTCCGTCCTTAAAATAGCAAAAGTGGATTCGGACACGCCCTTAATGCTTTTGGACTTTGCGCCTAGATCGTTAAAATAGGGCCCTACATGTTCATTTTGTAATACATTTTCACTGCAGCTATTTTATGTCTAACTCTTTAAATTCAAGTTAAACACTAGTTTGAAACATTGTTCACAGCTTAAGAATGCTTATTTGAGAGCAGTTAAAAGAAACTGAGATTTTTTTTGACCGGGAACACTTAAGTAATGGGCGGGAGGTGGACACGACAGGAAGGTTAAAGTCTACTAAAGTATAGTTCCAGTAACCAGGCGAAACAAAACCAAAAAAAGGCAGTGTGTAATTGTGGTAAAAGAGCGTGGCCATGATGGCTTTTCTCTTCTAGTTTGCTTTCAAAATCGGTTTGGTTTTAGGGAATTTGGTTGATGGGTCAGTTGATAGCAAGCTCAAACATACACCATGAGTCCACAGGCATATCTCTCACAAACTTACGTGGTTAACAAAGTGGCTTTTGGTGGATTTACGAGAAATGGAACTTGTCAAAATGTGTAAATACAAAAACTGCAAGCATATGTAGCCCAGGGCACATATTTACCAGTTCTCAAATATGTAGCCCTGTGAACATACAGTAAGGGAAATAAGTATTAAACACATTTTTCTCAAAAAACATATTTCTAATGGAGCTGTTGACTTGAAATGTTCACTGGATGCTGGTAACAACCAAAGCAATACATATACACAAAGAAAGCAAAACAAATTTGTTTACAAATTTAGTTATGTGTAGAATAACACAGGGAAAAGTATTGAACACATGAAGACGGGGAAGTTTAGAAAGGCAGTGAAATCCCAGACAGCAGCTGAAATCTTTCAATAGTTATTGAGCAACCCTCTGCCCTTCGTCATTGTAAATTAGTATTAGCTGCTGGTTCAATTCCATGTCAACAGCTCCTTTAGAAATATTATTCTCAGTACAAAACATGATGTGTTCAATACTTATTTCCCCCACTGTATCTGCAATGGTCCTGAGTTGCGTTGAAATGTGTGTATTTGACTCTTAGCGTACATTTAAAATTTCATGTGTACCTTAAGTCAGAAAAAGGCTAAAGATCTATAGTATGAATTGGCTCTGGGTCTTTACAACATTACTAAAGCACAGCACCAATGCTAAAAATGTCACTGAGATTAGCATATATATTGCATATCTCAGAATAAGAAAGGGCATTTTGTTGACTATATTTAAGGTGTGAATGTCCTTTAGCCAAAATCATACACACTGCTGCACAAAGGGCATCTCAGACAGAAGGTGAAGTCCCTTGTTTCCGTCTAAATGCTCCTAATAACCAACACTAATGTTTCAGATCCGCCTCCAGCCTCAGGGCCAAACAGCAGCCAGAAGAAATTTGCTGAACATAGACATTTTTTTTACACACATACGCACACACACACAGTTTATATTCTCTGTAACAGTTTCACACACACTCTGAATAACCTTCGGCCCAGTCCTAATCAAATTCTAACATGTAACAGCATTTATTTGTTATTTATTATGGACCCCTTTTTGGTGTTGTGGACTTTTGCACATGGTAATACCATTTATTACACTTCTACTAATCCATTTAATTTACTTTGCAGCAATGTCCAGTAGTAAGCTGTATTTACTAGATTTAGATTGATTGCATTCAAATTTGTTACTGTTGAAATATGCCTAATCGTACTGAATATGCACTAGTAGACTTCTTTAAATGCCAGTAGTACATTCATTCATTTTTTTTTCGGCTTAGTCCCTTAATTAATCTGGGGCGCCACAGCAGAATGAACCGCCAACTTATTCAGCATATGTTTTACACAGTGGATGCCCTTCCAGTTTCAACCCATCACTGGGAAAGCCAATAGTACATTCTAATGATAATTACACATGCTACAGCACACGTCAAACTCAAGCTTGGCATTTCATTTCACGTGGCCCGCGAGAGCATATACAGTTGAAACCAGAAGTTTACATACACTCTAAAAGAAAGGAACATAACCATTTAAAAAAAAAAAAATGTCTGATGGATCATACTAAACGTTTACTATTTTAGGTCCGTTAGGATTACTTAAATGATTTACATTTACTAAATGCCAGAATAACCAGATAATTATTTTTTTTTGAGAATGTTTTATTAATTTCTAGACAGTCAAAAGTTTACATACATTTCCTTGGTATTTTTTTTAGCTTTGCTTTTAAACTGTATAACTTTGGTCAAATGTTTTGGATATCCTTCCACAAGCTTCTCACAACAGTTTGCATCAATGTTGGCCCATTCCTCCTGACAGAATTGGTGTAACTGAGTCAGATTTGTAGGCTGTCTTGCTTGCACAAAATTTTTCAACTCTGCTCACAAATTTTCTATAGGATTGAGTTCAGGGCTTTGTGATGGCCACTCCAAAACATTCGCTCTGTTGTCCTTAAAGCACATTTTTACTAATTTGGCAGTATGCTTAGGGTCATGGTCTGTTTGGAAGACCCATTTGTGGCCAAGTTTTAATTTCCTGGCCGATTTCTTGAGATGTTGCTTCAGTATTTCTACATAATGTCCTTTCTTCATGATGCCATCTATGCTGTGAAGTGGACCAGTCCCTCCTGCAGCAAACAGCCCCACAACATGATACTTCAAAGTTGGGATGGTGTTTCTAAACTTGTAAGCTTTCCCCTGTCCACCGAATGTAACACTGGTCTTTATGGCCAAACAGTTCAATCTTAGCTCCATCAGACCACAGGACATGTCTCCAAAAATTATTCTTTTCCCAGTGTAATTTAGCAAATTGTAATCTGGCTTTTTTTGTTGATTCTGGCTTGTTGATTTTACCATGTTGTCACACAAGGAAGCAGTGTGTTTGAGGTTTTCCTTAAATACTATTCTACAGTTGTGCCTCCAATTAACTCAAACTCAATTAACTCTAACTTACTGAATTTTTTTAAATGGTTATGTGCCTTTTTATACAGTGTATGTAAACTTCTGGTTTCAACTGTAAAGCATTTGATGCAAAAGTTCTGTCTGAAATATTCTTCTAAAATGAGCATTTTTTTAAGACTCCTATGTGTAGGTTCAATCATTTTGCTATAATGTCAAAGAATAGGTTATTTTCTTTGTGTTTAAAGTGAAATAACTGAACATAAACATAGGAGACCGAGACAAATCTTAATTTTAGATATAATTAACTTTAAATTGGCACTTAAATAGGCGACGTGGTGGCACAGTGGAAATAAAGGTACGGGAGCTGTCACTGGGGCAGTACCTTTTCAAAAGGTACATATTTGTATCTGAATGGTCCATACTAGTACCTCAAATGTACTTTTTAGGTACATTTGGGTACTAATAAGCACTTTTTAGGTATCACTGTGGACTATTTTGATACAAATATGTATCTTTTAAAAAGGTCCTGCCCCAGTGACAGCTCCTGTACCTTTATTTCTGTGAGTGCAGGCTCATTCTGAAAATGTAGCCCTATATACATTTCTGAGAGAGCCAAATACGTACCAGGAGGTACATTTTTTTTTGTAGTTTTTGGTTTCTTGAATCCACAAGAAGCCGCTTTGTAAGCATTTTGAGATCTCAAATTTTTCTCTCGGGAGTGCCATTCATGCCTGCTGTTCTAGCGTAAATCCATCAGAGGCCACTGTCGACTGACTGACTGACCAACCAACCTGACTATTACCAAACCGGTAACTGCGAAAAAGCTGTCACTACGGAGGTAAGCAGTCAGCTGCTAGTGCAAAAAGGAACGGTATCATACCGCCCCATAGCATACGTTTTAAAGACGAAATGCAGCCATACGTACTTCTAGCTACATAGTTCACGATCTTCAGAAATTTATATAGTGCTACATTTTCAGAATACGCCTATGTTGTATAATTGGGTCTTTGAGAGACATGTACTTCCTATAGTAACCATAACAGTAAACAGTAACTCCAAGATAGTTAACTCATATTGTAAGTAGATATAGTAGAAGATTCTAAATTCTAAACTTGTAAAAAGTTAAATGAAATAAAAATACATTTAGGTATGGTTTTATATGATACAATGAAACACTTATAGACCTGCATTTACACATCTGCTGCTCTATTTTTCTCACTTCTGGTGTGTGGAAGGTTAAACTCTCCAGCATATAATCTGAGAACTGTTATTTACATCTCACCTGGTCTGTTCTTCACAGCAGATGGTGGAGGCTGTCTCTCTCTCTGTGGAGGAAAAAAAAACTGCTCTTATAAATAACATTATTTTTATGGTTTAAAACAGTAATGAGTTTCATCTTGTGATTAGGTATGGATTTTTGTTTGTATTGTGAATTGCATTTCAGTTTCAAACAGCCACAATTATGTCTTTATTATTATTAATTGCTTAAAAGTACACACTTTTCTTTTCACCGCATATAATGAACATTCTATATTAACAAATAAAGAGCTGGATTTAGTAAACAGGCCTAATTAGCATGAGAACATAATATAAGTGGAAGGCTTTGTGAGAGATCTATTGACAATACGCAAATTAAATACATTTACAGATTCAGAAGCATTTTCATATCATATAATGTTGTGTATAAAACAGTTTAGGTTGAAGACAAGCAGAACTAAAAATGACAAGATGCATGCAATCTACTAATATTACAGATTTAAAAGGTTTAATATATATATTTTGGGGTATTAAAAAACCCCAAAATATGTGGCTTGATTCATGTACTTTCTTTTCATTAAATATTATTAATTTATTAGTATTTAATAGTAAGTAGTAGTTAAAGAGTAATAAAGTGTTGAAAATCCTGAAAGGTTTATTGGCAAAAAGCTGTTGGTAAATCTTGCCTAAATTGTCTCTTGGCTAGGGTTATAAATGGACAGATGGGCAGTAAAGGAACAAGCAGGAAACCTTAAAAGAGGTGTTCTGAGATATAAAATGAAGACGTGCATCACTTCATCTATCCGTTCCTATATTTCCCCTAATTGCGGCAGAATCAATTGTCCGTCGGAGTGTCAGGATGAGGTTTCTGTCCTCCAGTCCTTGTTCTACTCCTGTTTCTTACTCTCTGACAGATGATGTGTTTGTAAGTGCACTTAAATGTGATGCATTTTAGCCAGATGTGTAGGAACAGGGCCCTAGCTTCAATTTGTAGGGGTATTTGATTGATTGATTGATTGATTCATTGATTCATTGATTGATTGATTGATTGACTGATTGGTTGGTTGAGTTTAGGGGTTACGGTTAGGGTTCATTCATTGAATGACACTTAACATGGGCTGCATCATATATATTTATTAATTTGAGGAATCCATAACATTTTCTTTGTTTTTTTAAAGTTATGAAATCAATTCCTGTCCACATAAACAATCAGAAAGCAGTTTGTTTTTTACAACAAAAAAACAACAACAACATGTTTTTGTAGTTTACACAGAGTAAATAGCCCCAAATTAGATGTGTTCGGTTTTCAGTGACATAAAATATTAATGTTAATGCTTTGCAATTATTTATTCTGGTAACACTTTAACATTTTAAGGTGTATTTGTTACACATGTTACTTGTTCTTACTATAGTAATTACAAGCAACTATGTATAATTATCTGCAGTTAATCCTATGTTATGATCCAAAGCAGTGTTGGCCTTGCAGGCTGCTGGAGAACACTTGCTTTCATTCTACCAAACCGCAAATCCCACCATGCCCTTTAGTCACACACCTGTTTCAGTTCACTTTCTGATTACACACAGCTGAAGCTGATCAGAACTGATAACTTGGACTATATACAGACTACTCACATACACATCAATGTTGAGTCTTCTTTCCCTGTAGTAAGCATTACAAAGAGTTTCCCTGTCTAGTCTATCCATGTTTTGATCCTTGTTTGTTTATATTGTTTATGTTTGTTTCTCAGTCTCAACCATTCGACTGTTACACTGACTTCTCTTTATTGTCTGCACCTGTTTTGAACCTTGCCTGCCTGACTACTCTTAATAAAAGCTGCGTTCGGATCTGACCCTTGTTGTCACCATCCAATCATTACATCCTAAACCTAACCCGCATTCTAACCCTAACTGTATAGGAAGTACATGTAATTCATTTATATTAGTCAGTAGCTAAATTAATAGGTGCACTGTAACAAGGAAACGTAATGGTGTAACTATTATTATTATTAATTTACTTCATAACAATGGAGTGAAAACAACAGTGGACATGATTTTCAAAGGTTAAACGATCCTGGAAAAACAACAAATTGGTCGCTGCATCAAACAAAATGAAACAAATGAAAAACTTGTTGTTTGTTTATTTGTTTGTTTTGTTTGACATCACTTCAGCAATATTCTTCCATGAAGTAATAATAAATCAATCTTATTTTTTAAAAGACCAAGTCTTTAGATTAGTTTAAGTTTAAGATTAAGGTTTTTGACGGTTTAATTTGGAAATTAAATTTTCAGATCTTTGCCCAAAATTGTTTAACTGGTCATAAATGTATTATAACTGATGCATACATATAATTGAGTAATTAATATCTATATATTTTTAAACTTTAATATTTTAATCAATCAATCAATCAATCAATCAATCAATCAATCAATCAATCTATCAATCTATCAACCAATCAAACAATCAAAAAAAAGAGGAAATAATTATAAAAAATAAAAAATATAATAATATTAACAACAACATCCATACATTTATATTATATAATAAATGTGCCAAATGGAAAAGGCAGTTTTCATGTAATGTCTTCTTACCTTTGAGAGAATAATTCAGTGTAGATACGTTGATGATGAAACCCTTCATGGTTTCTAATATTTATTACCCTTCTTTATGTTTAATTTCTAAGAAATCACTCAGCTAGTTTACACTGCCGCATCAAACAAAAAAAAAAAAAGACTTGATTTGATTTCACAACACGTTATTGATCATTTGCTGGACTCATGCATGTAGCCTAGAGCTATGTTTGACTAATGATGTTTAATTATTAATTATGCTCAATTATGTTCAAAGCAAATGAAAAGAGAAGCAGGGCAATCTTTTGTAACCAGTCAATTTTAGAGTGATGTGTCTTTTGGGTTGAATGTACCTTTATGTTTCTGAGGAATTCATTAAAGTCTTTGGGCCCTATCATACACCCGGCACAATAAGGCACAAGACCTGTTTGCCCCGACATGTTGCTATTTTCAGTGGGAGGATGAATGTTTGATGGCTGAATGAATGAATGGATGAGATGGATGGATGGATGAAATAAGTTGGTTGATGAATGGATGGATGATGGGTGGATGGATTGATTTAAAAGATGTGTGAACGGATGGATATTGAGGATGAATGGGTTGATTGATGGATAGATAGATGTTGGTTGGGTTTATGTATAAATAGATGTATGAACAGAGATATATTGAGAAAAGATGGAGGGATTAATGCCGGATGGAAGTATTTTGTGTATCGATGGATGAGTTGGTGGGTGGAGGGATGATTTGATGGATGATTTGTGGATAGATGGATGATGAAAGGTAAGGCAGGTGGTAGGATAAATGTTTGATGGGTGAAAAAATGAATGGATGGATGGATATATAGATGGTGGTTGGGTTTATGTAAGAATAGATGAATGAACAGATAGATATTGAAAATAGATGGAGGGATTGATGCTGGATGGAGTTATTTTGTGTATGGATGGTTAAGTTGGTGGGTGGAGGGATAGTTTGATGAGTGATTTGTGGATGGATGATGAAAGGATAGGCAGGTGGGAGGATGAATGTTTGATGGGTGAATGAATGAATGGTATGGATGGATGGATGCATGAAATAAGTTGGTTAAGAATGGATGGATGATGGGTGGATGGATTTATTTAAGAGATGTGTGAATGGATGGATATTGATGATGAATTGGTTAATTGATGGATGGATAGATGGTGGTTGGGTTTATGTAAGAATTGATGTATGGACAAATATATATTGAGAATAGATGGAGGGATTGATGCTGGATGGAGGTATTTTGTGTATGGATCGATGAGTTTGTGAGTGGATGGATGGATAGGCAGGTGGTAGGATGGACGATTGATGGGTGAATGAATGGATGTTTGATGGTGAATAAATAAATGGATGAGTTGGATAGATGCATGGCATGGATGGATGGACGTTGACACTGGATTGGTTGGTGGATAGATGAATGGATGATTTGTGGATGAATGGATGTATGAGTTGTGTATGGATGGATGGATGGGTGGGTGGGTGTATGAGTTGCTGTAGGAGTTTGTGGATGGATTGATGGATGGATGGATGGATGGATAAGTAGTTGGGTGGAAAGATGGATAGATGGATAGGCAGCTGGGCAGATGGATGACTGATTGGTAAATAAATGAATGGATGAGTTGAGGGATGGATGGAAAGGCGAGTGGGAGGATGGATGGAAGGATTATTTTACCAAGTATGTACTTTGTCACTTAAATATAAATGTATGCATAATAAGGGCAAATATAGATGAATCACTGACAGCCCTGGCATCCTGTTTGATTTCCAGTCAAATGAAGCTTACTGCGCATTTTCTATTCAAACCTGCTGTTCTATCAGTATCAAACTGACTTTTTTGTCCTATTCTTTTGTACCAGATGACAAGATACTATTCAAGTTAGTTGAACGCTTCCATTAGTGTAAATGTGGTAATTGAATTGAATGCGTCTGAGATCTTGTTTTATTCTCTTTTCTCTGTGTTTGTCTATCTCTCCTCTCTCTCTCTGTTAGAAAATAAATCATTGCCTGACAATGTCCTAATTCTCTCTTCAAAGCCCCATCACTCTGATTGGAACACACCCACTCTGACCTAATAACAGCCCTCAATGACAGAATGGCTCGCTCGTTTGTTGAGGTAATTGTTTTAAAAGTGGAGGTGTCACCGCATGAATAGGGTGTTTGATATATGACAGTGTAGATGCCAGTTTTGTCACCGTGTAACACAGGCGTCAAACTATTAAGTGCAGAGAGGCAGATTGAGACAGAAGCAGCTAATCTGAGTCAATCAATTCAAGCATTTGGACTCTATTCAATTGGATCTTTTTATGTCTCTCAAACCTTGCTCATGGTCTTTCTGTTCTTCGCTGTCTGCAGCAGTGGAGATTAAAAAGCAAGGCTGTGTTTCTCAAATAAAATGTGTTACACAGAGAAAGGAAAAAAATGTTCCCAAAAAGAAAGAGATGGAGCAATAATCTTTGGGTAGGTTTACTGGCAGTGATAGACCAGCCTGAGCTCACGAGAAAATGTAAGTATTTTACGTTTTGTCAGTTTAGTGGCTAATTCGTATAAATTTGTACGAGTTCAGTAATCTACGATTTTAAAAAGGAGGCGTGGCACTCAACCCCGCCCCTAAACCCAACCGTCATTGGGTGATGATTAAATCATACTAAACTGTACGAATTAGATTGTACGAATTCATACAAATTAGCCACTAAATCAAAAAGTTACGAATTGTTGTGAGATTGCATATACATAAAAGTGTCACAACCTGTCTTCCTCGTGTGATTAGGTGCGTTCGACATGAAGCACAGCTGCAGCCGGTGATCAACGAGATTAGCCGTGCGCAGGCGGGGGTGGAGTTAATAACGGAGCCGTCAAGCCGGACACTTCGGGGCTCAAAGTTGCTGCTGTCGTGATGACCGATCACATGGCGTGATCATTTTTTTATTTTGGTAATTTATTGCAATAACAACAAAATATTTGCAGTACACATGAAACAGAATACAGTCTCTACAAACTATAGTTCATTTTTAAACAAGGGAATTATAAATTAAATTTAAGTAGCCTACATAACAAACACATGAGAAATAAGTGGAAAACGAGAGGGCACATAAAAAGGAAATAAATATCCATAAATAGGCCTATTAAACAAAACAATAAGCACAAATTCTTGGAGTTTAAGCATCAGTCTTTGGGCTACTAGATGTTGAATGGTATGTCAATACTGCTCCAGTGCTTGTTTGAATATGCTAAAAAGGGTTTACATTTATTTACATTCATAAATATATAACTTTCCAATATATATTAGTGTAAAACCCCAAAACAAGGTGTTTTGATTAAGTCTTAAACAATGATTATTTTGGATAATAAAAACATTTTTTAAAACGCACTTTAATCCATAGAGATTGAACAAAAGGACCACAATAACTAAATAGAAAATACCCAGAAAGAGCAGGTACATCAATGACACTTT
This sequence comes from Danio kyathit, assembly GCA_903798195.1. Taxonomy (NCBI): domain Eukaryota; kingdom Metazoa; phylum Chordata; class Actinopteri; order Cypriniformes; family Danionidae; genus Danio; species Danio kyathit. The sequence goes on from LR812538.1 coordinate 13,553,733, forward strand.
TAACATTTCTGCATAAACGGCTTGAAAGGAAATAAAATATTTTATAATCATGTATTTTTATATTTAATAAAATATTTTTTTACTTAATTTGTTAAGAAATCTTCATAGGGGTGTCAGGATCAATGATGATAATTATTTAATTATAAGTCTGTAAGACTTATTCAAATTAATATTTGGTCATTCACTAAAATGTATAATACAGTAGTCTGTATAAAAAAGCCTGAATAAACCTGTTCAAACAATCTAGACATGAACAAATTATTTAACAAAAGATGATACTGCAGTAAAATATTTGTAGTCTTTTAATAAGCATGATGTGTACAAGATAGAGAGGGTATGAAAGGTAATTGTTTGTTTTAAAATTTGGGAATCGGAATTTGTCCAGTAATAAACCCGAAACACACGTGGTTGTTGTCATGCTGTGAACTCAGCCAATCGTGTAACATCAGCGTGCAAGGGTGTGCACATGATGTCACCATCAGCTGGAGTGACTGCAGTGCTGCCCACTGAGTGACAGAATCCATGTACAGCATTAAAGGAACACTTATTATTATTATTATTATTATTATTATTATTATAGGAAATAGGCTCTTTTGTTATTTTGCCTTGAGATAAACTTTTGAGTTTAACCATTTTTGAATCCAATCAACCGGGGCACTTTTAGATTAGCATATAATGGATCATTGAATCATATTAGGACATTAGCAATAAAAAAGAAAGTAGTGATTTCCAAATTTAATTTGGATTGTGTTTCATAGCAGACACAAAATATTTAATGTTTTTTTTTTTTCTGGTCAACTTCATTTCATTTGTAAATATACATCCTTTCCTGTCATTCAGACCTACAACACATTCCAAAAAAAGTTGGGACAAGAGCAATTTAGTGCTAGTAATCAGGTAAATTGGTTAAATAATGATTGAAACGTGTTGTAAACAGGTGATTGTATTATTATTTGATATAAAAGCAGCATCTAAGAAAGGTCTAGTCCCTTTGGAGCAAAGATGGTCTGAGGATCGCCCAATCAATATCGTGAGCAAATTATTGAAATGTTTAAAAACAATTTTCCTCAAAGAAAGATGGGGAGACATTTGGATATTTCACCTTCAACAGTGCATAACATCATTAAAAGATTCAAGGAATACGTATTTACATCCACAAATGCCAGTGAAAACTGTACTGTGTTAAAAGGAAGCCCTATGTTAACAGTGTACAGAAGCGCCGTCAACTTCTCTGGGTTTGGAGGCATCTGGGAGAGACCTTCACACAGTGTAAACATGTACTGTGGTCAGATGACTCAGTATTTCAGGTAGTTTTGGGGAAAAATGGACGCCGTGTGCTCCGGACTAAATACTAAACGAATCATCTAGGCTGTTACCAGCAACAAGTCCAAAAGCCAGGGTCTGTCATGGTATGGGGGTTGTGTCGGTGCCCTTGGAAAAGGTTACATGCACTTCTGTGATGATACCATTAATACTGAAATGTACACAGATATTGTGGAGCACAATATGCTGCCTTCTTTTCCAGGGACCCCCATGCATACAACAAGATGGAGCAAAATCACATTCTGTACACATTACAAAGTACTGGCTGCGGAGGTAGAGGATACAGGTACTTGACTGGCCTACCTCCAGTCCCGACCAGTCTCTAATAGAGAATGTGTGGTGCATTTTGAAGCACAAAATGCGACAACAAAGACCCCATACTGCTGCCCACCTTTGAGAAAATGAAGTGTTTTTATTTTTACCCAGGAAGACCAGGATACATAATGGATATGTCATTATTTTCTGGCTTTACATCTGTTCAATAATAATTGAAATTGATTTGACACATTAATCTAGGTCTATCCCATTATCCAACAAGTTAATTGCATGTCACACATTTTTCTCTCCTTCTCTTTTTAGCCATTAGTTTTTGCATTTTAGATGAGCATCTTATGATCAAAGGAGCGACTGCTGTTAAAAGTTACTTTGAAAGTCGCTCAACACAAGGAGTCATCAGCACTTTTGAAGTGCAAACATCTAAACACATGACTTCGTTTAGAGTAATGTTGCATAAGCTAATTGCTCATGTCTGATTTTTAGGTTTTGCAACCGTTTTGTAAGTTTGAAAGGACTGGAAAGGTTCAGCCAGGCCCACTATAAATGAGTTCAAATTTAAAAGTGTAACAAGCCTCCAGACCTCTGAAGTTAAAAAGACGCCAAGCTTTTGGCATTGATTTGTAATCATACATTTTTGAAGAAAGCAAATCGGCCTGAATTTGTTCTTCCTGAACATACTGCAGAGATAAGAATGGAATTACCTTTGACTGAATCAAAGACATTGGTTAAGGTTTTCAAATGCTCCAGTGTCTATGTAGACAACTTTATAAACTGATCTGATCACAATCATTTCTGTCTAGAAATATTCTGAATAATAGGAAAACTCAGTCTCACGAATAATTACTAGGCACAGACATGTCGTCGAAGTAGGTTCATTCATTTAATAATAGTCATGCGTTCCTCCAACAAAAATGATAAACAGAATGTAAAGAAGAGAAAGGTCAATAGCGGACCAAAGTGTTCACAAGAGATGCATTTGAACATTTCTTTTGACCACTAGGCTAGCGTTTGTGTCTCTGAAAACGCAGGTCAATACTAAATTAAAATAGGTCTGTAATCTCCAGACGTAGAGATGGCTCTGGAGCAAATTGGATCTACTCTGAATTCTTGGCTTATTTGATTATTCCAGGCCACGGTGAGCAACGGAGGTCTGGATTGATAAATATTTTGGCAGTGGTATTTTTCAGGAGGTCTGGGGATCTGGAGACACACGAGCCTTGTGTATTAATTAAAGCCGTCTGGCCTCTGAATGCACTGTCCATGTTTGTGTGCGCATGTACTGATTAGAGCCGTCTGCTCCCAGTGTGCACTTGTGTTCAGTGCTTTATGGTTAAACAACACATTTGATGTTATTCAAGGACAGATGTGAGGGGGGGAAAAAGAGGGAGATGGATGGGAGGAGAGAGAAAATAATAGATAGAGATAGAAAAATGCCCCAAGAGCACATGCATGGTGAGCACTTCTGATGAGAGGTTATTAAAAACAAAGAACTAATGGTTTTGTGTTTGGTTGTGAATCTTACCATGTGTGCATTTTAACAGGGGCAGTTTTGGTGCTAAATTTTCATTGTACGAGCCACACACTGACAATAGTAGATTGGACTTCTAAGCATAATCTAAAAATTATAGTCGTCTGTACACAAAACCTTTTTTCAAAAACTTTTTTCCTCTTTTTCCATTGTCATGCAAACATACTCTCATACTCCTTAATTACGTCCCTTGTTAGAAAACCTACGAATTTAGTATGATACACGACACCATTTACTGTACATAAAAATAATATACTTTATTTTGAAATGTATAGATTGTGGCATGTTTGTTATTAACTGCTCATTCACTTCAGTACTAATTTAGCATAAAATACACAATATCAGCAATTCTGCAATATATCAATGTCACAAGAAAACCACCCATGATATATCAAGATTTTTTGTAAATGATGGGGAAAAATGCATCATGCATAAAATGCATTTTATTAACAGCACGTTTTATAGAATTACAACAATATAAAACAAGTGCACAGCTGTCAAACAAGCTTACAAATGCTGATGTGCAAAGAGCGGTTTATCTCTAAATTAGTCAACAGCAGCATCTTAATTTGGAATACACATGTAAGAAATAAACTGTCAAAATAGAAACTTATTTTATGTAAAAAATACCAACCTATTTTGTGTAAACATGGAAACATTTTATATTTAGCCCTGGCTTATGTTTAATGCAAAATCATGCATTCCCACTAGATTTTTTTTTTCAAGAACAGAAATGATCAGAATGCTTAGAGGGTCAGTGTCACTGTCAGTGTAAGACTGATTAATTAATTCAGACCTTTTGAACATTTATATAGAATTATTAGCCCCCCTTTGAGTTTTTTTTCTTTTTTTAAATATTTCCCAAATGATGTTTAACAGAGCAAGGACATTTTCACAGTATGTCTGAAAATATTTTTTTTCTGGAGAAATTCTTATTTGTTTTATTTTGGCTAGAATAAAATTAGTTTTAAATTTTTTAAAAGCCATTTTAAATCAAAACTATTAGCCCCTTTAAGCTACATTTTTTTCGATAGTCTACAGAACAAACCATTGTTATACAATAACTTGCCTAATTACCCTAACCTGCCTAGTTAACCTAATTAACCTAGTTAAGCCTTTAAATGTCACTGTAAGCTGTATAGAAGTGTCTAGAAAAATATCTAGTCCAATATTATTTAGGAGCTGCATGGTGGCACAGTGGGTAGCACAATTGCTGGGTCAGTTGGCATTTCTGTGTGGAGTTTGCATGTTCTCCTCGTGTTCGTGTGGGTTTCCTCCGGGTGCTCTCTCTCTCTCTCTCTCTCATACAAATTCTACTCTGACATGTCTTTTTGACACAATTTGTGTCTGTAGATTGCAATTACTAGGCAAATTTTAATGGTAATTTTTTTCTAGTACTGAGCAATAAATCCCAGTTAATTTAGCAGCATTATTATTCGTTAATATGTTTACATGCCTGATTATATACTACATTTTATTCTACAAAAACGCAAGGAAGTGGAAAGGAATTGAAGTGATATAGAGATATGCAAAAATATATATTTTTTATTGTAATTAAATTGTTTACATAAAAAAAGTTTGAAACTGCCGGAATCCAATGTTCAGCTTATATATATATACACATACACTCTACCTGACAAAAGTCTTGTCGTCGATCCTAGTTGTAAGAGCAACAAATAATACCTTGACTTCTAGTTGATCATTTGGAAAAGTGGCAGAAGGTTTTTTTTTTGATAAATCTTCTGTTGAACTGCATCCCAATCATCACAAATTCTGCAGAAGACCTACTGGAACCAGCATGGACGCAAGAATCTCATAGAAATCAGTCGAGTTTGGTGAAGGAAAAATCATGGTTTGGGGTTACATTCAGTATAGGGGGCGTGTGAGAGATTTGCAGAGTGGATGGCAACATCAACAGCCTGAGATATCAAGACATTTGTGCTGCCCATTACATTACAAACCACAGGAGAGGGCAAATTCTTCAGCAGGGTAGCGCTCCTTCTCATACTTCAGCCTCCACATCAAAGTCCCTGAAAGCAAAGAATGTCAATGTGCTCCAGGATTGGCCAGCCCAGTCAACAGAGATGAATATTATTGAGCATGTCTGGGGTAAGTTAAAAGAGGAGGTAATTGCAGAGATGTATGGATGCAGTCCTCCAATCTCATGGAAGTCATACACAATATTAATTATTTTTCCACTGTACCATGACTTCATACTCTATACTGTACATTATTTCTGTTAAGTGAGAAGACTTTTGTCTAAGCAAAGACAGACCAGATCAAGGCATGATCATATTTTGTTTTGGTAAAATAGGCGTAATCTAGAGGCCTTTGCCTTTTATATAAGCCACTTCTGATAGAAAATTATCAACTAAAAGTCAAGTTCAGTGGCGGCTGGTCAATAGAGGGCGCTGGGGCGCCGCCCCCGTCAAGTTAGACTCCTTTAATATGTCCATATTTATTATCACAAATATTAACAAAATAAACTGATTTAATTATAACATTCTAACATTTATTGTAGTCATACTAACATTTATTGAAAAAAAAAAATGTATGAACAATATTTTTTCATATGTGTACGGGGCGCCGGACTAATGGGTGTCTATGTAGGTACACAAACTTTTGCAAAGCATGTGACATGACGATAAGCTCTAATTGGCCGGTTTTAAATTGTCCCCGAACCCTCCCATTTTTGTTGTTAGAACGAATCATATTTGTTTTTATATGATTGGCCTTATGTGATTGGACCATTCTCACTTAGACCATTCACTCAGCAGCAGCTCCTCAGTTAGCTGTGCTGACCTTTAATCATATAGTGAAAGCAAGTGCAAGATGAATGAAAAGAATCAAGGAGCTTGGACCAGATCAACCTTCCTTGCAAAACTAATGAAAACAAATTCACCAGTAGTCAAGTGATGGCGAGCGTGAGTACACTCGGGGCTTTTCCAGCCTTTTACTATTTCCATGTTTGCTGTTTCAAACAGCATGACGCAAGAGAGGCTGAATGCGTTGGCCATGCTGTCAATAGAGAAGACTGGTGACTGAGACGACTGACTTTAACCAAAAGGTTATTGAGAAATTTTCAAGCCAGAAAAAAAGGAGAGCAAAATTAATTTTTAAGTAGTGCTACTGGCCAGTGATTAGGCAACATTTGTGTGTGTGTGTGTGTGTGTGTGTTTACTGATTATCTTGATTACTTCATTACTGATTAACCCAAACTGAACTAAAATGAACTGATTTGTGATGCATTTATTGTATGCTTTAGTCATTTTTGTTTTTTGGTACATCACCTGAAAAATGGCTTTTAAAATGCGCCCCCCTCACATTTTTTAACACCAGCCGCCACTGGTCAAGTTATCATTTGCTGTTCCTAAAACTTGTCAGGTAGTGATATATATATATATATATATATATATATATATATATATATATATATATATATATATATATATATATTTCTAGCCATTTTTTTTATCATTTTGCAGTTCTTAATGCAAACAATTAACTAGGGAAGTATGGTTATAAATATTATTATTATTTTGTAACCCCTGTAGTTTTCTTGGCTTAAATGTGAATGTCATGGTTTGCCTTATTCATATGGGCATGAAGACAGCATGCATATTTCACATAACAACACCTTCGATGATTGCTGTTACAAACCACATTACAATTCACTGCGCTTTGTCATTCTGGCTTGTTTTAAGGTTTAACAGCGTGTCAGAGAGGTCACACACTGTGGCTGACGCTCAACTGTTTTCTGCCCCGCTTTGGCAGGCTAAACTTAATTTGTCGGTTTCATATTTGTGAACCAGTGGGGATGGATGGCAATCATGAATTGTGGTAAACAATTTCAGGTTGATCGTGTCAAAAAAATGCAATTTCTTTTCCCCCGTCTGATCTCTAAATGACTCAGCCTCCCCATTTCTCACGCTGGCGGATGCCATTGTGTTGTGCGTCGAATGTTTAGCATGTAAATGATTTGTGCGTTGTGTGTCAGCGCTCTCTTTCAGGGGACTTGATTGCCGAGTTGTGATTCAAGCCGATCGGACAAACGTCACCCAAGAGCTTTATTGTTCTGACAAACACACATGCAGAGCGCCAGCTATTATAACTCCGACTGCATGCTGATATGTAATGCATTCCTGGATCCCTTAAAGTGCCCTTATTATGCGTTTTTGCAATATTACCTTTTCACGTAGTGTGTAATATAGAGTGCATTAGTGTCCACCCACTAGTCCAACAATGCTGCTTATAGAAACATTTCCCAATTAATTTTCTAAAATGTTTTCATTTTAAGTATTTGTTAAAGCATTTTATTCCATAGTCTGATGAATTTCTTGATTCTGATTGGCTGGAATGTATTCAGTAATGTGTGTAGTTTTGATCACAGTTTGAAATAAATGCACTTCCTTCAAATATTAGCATTAACCACAGCAACCCAGCGACAACCCAGTGGAGCCTTCCTCTATCTTTGTGATCTTGAGGATGTTGATGTCCTTTATCAACCAACTAACCTGCTACTTGTTTTTTTTTATTTTATTTTTTGAAGAGGTAGCTAACACGTATGGCCGCACAATGACTTAGGGGTTAGCACTGTCACCTCACATCAATAAGGTTGCTGGTTCGAGTCCCGGCATTTCTGTGTGGAGTTTGCATGTTCTCCCCATGTTTGCGTGGGTTTAATCCGGGTGCTCGGGTTTCCCTCGCAGCCCAAACACATGTGCTATAGGTGAATTGAATAAACTAAATTTGCCGTAGTGTATGAGTGAGAGCGTATGGGTGTTTCCCAGTACTTGGCTGTGGCTAGAAGGGTCTCTGCAGCGTAAAACATATGCTGGAAAACTTGGCGGTTCATTCCGCTGTGGCGACCCCTGATAAACCAGGGACTAGGCCGAAGGAATATGAATGAAGCTAACAAGTTACTATGAGCTATTAGATATGCCCGAGTCATTAACTCACATTCATAATCTCTCTCTGTAACATGTCATAACCAATGAAAATTCTGTCAAATATTGCACTGGAATGAGCAATACTAGTTTTAACTTGTCTATAACTTGGGAAAATAAACAAAGAATAAAGCAGGATAATCACTGGCATAACTTTGCCTCTTTGCCATGCATTTAAAATCTTTTAAAGCATGGCAATCTGTTGACTTTTCCTCACAAATGCCATTGGAAAAAGTAGATTTGAAGGAAAGAAGTGTACAGTACTGTACAAGTCTTTGGCCACTGTTTATGAACGATGATGGTTTTAAAGTGTTGATGTGCTACCAACTAGGGATGCAACGATTATAGATTTTGGTTGTACGATTATAGTCTGAGGAATAATCACTGTTTTATGCTTATCACGATTATTATGCATTCATTAATTTCAGAACACTACTAGTTTAGTAAATTACATGAAAACTTCTTATATTTTAAAGTGTTATTTAATGCAGCTCAGTTGCCAAATAATACAGCACAAAATATCAGAATAAAAAACAAACAAGAACAGGTGAATAGTCGGTACTACACTAACACAGCTAGGCTAGACAATGGAAAACACGTTGTAATGTTGACAAACAGTATAACAAGACACAGCAAAAATGTGTGTGTGTGTGTATGTTGTCTTTCAAGAGTTCAAACTTAGATAGTGTTTGACAAATGTTAGCAGGTTTGGCATGCTGTCCCGGAAGAGAACCTTGAGCTCAGAGATAATTGAGCCCAGGGCTCCCGCCTGGTCAGTTGAGCATGTAAGGGGAGTACGAGACCAGGTAATTCTCGAGAGCTCCCCGTGGTAAAGGGAGAAAGGGGGAGAAGGGGTGGAAGGGGGTTTCTTCGGAAAACGAAGATAAGTGAGTATTTTTAGCTAGGCTACTTATAGTGAGTTTGGATTAATCTAATTGGCTAACTAATGATTGCAGATGAGAGACCAATCATATCATGTGCTCCTCTCGATATTAGTTTGTGAAACTTCACTTATAGTCCAGGTAATGAATGAATGATGAGCTTCAGCTGTTTGTCTGTGTGCGTCATCAGCGGAAAACCGATACAGATGTGTGTATGAAGTGCATGATGGGATTTGTAGTTCGTTAAGCGAAAGAATTGAAGGTCCAGGTAAAGGTATGTGTTTACCAATGATCTGCTGCCACTAGATCACTGGTGATCATAACAGGAGCTGAAGAAAATGGTCAGAATTTGATAACCAAAACAAACATTTTATTTTAGTGGACTAACATTCACAGCTTAATTATTCATCTTAAAACTTAAATGTTGATTTCATGAGGACAAAAAGCAATTTGATTTTGGATGGCTGTAAACCTACACAGGAGACTTTCAAACAAAAATCAAGATTTTTTAATAGTGGTATTTATGGCACAAATAACAACGACAACATGTTTTTGACATTTTCAAGTCCTCGATGGGGATGGGTGATGCTGGAAAAGGAGTCTAAACTCTGTGCCAAATAATTCTTCACTGTGCATATTCAATATATAGCACTTACCACCCACCAAAAACACACACATACACACATACATACACACACACACACACACACACACCTGTTCATGTAAATTATTGAGCTCTCATGAGCATTTCTCAAGTCAGTGGACCAAACAGGATTCCGGCACAAATAGATAATAAACACACTTGCATGCTCACAAGCAAACTCATCCACTTTAAAATGCTTACACAGGTGTGTTATTTCTTAAACAGCCATCTGTGTAATGAGCCGTATCTCTCTCTCTCTCTCTCTTTTACACACACACATACACGCACGCACGCACGCACGCACACACACACACACACACACACACGCACACACACGCACAATATAAACCTGATCAGGACAGACAGGCTTCTTTCCTCCCAGCTGTTACTTTTTTTTTTTTGCAGTTTGCCAGTGTTTTTATCCTGACCTTAAGAACTGGCAAAGACATAGTGTGCATACTGTAGATGCAGTTTCATGTGTTTCTTTTTTTAATGTCGGTTTATTCTGTGTATATGTGCTTATTTATGTTCCATGTACATCTGTGTATATGCTGTTTGAAAGTTTGGAGTCAGTCAGTCTGTCTTTCTTTTTTATTTTTCTTCATTTATTTGTCAGCAAATATGCAGGAAAATACAGAAAGTCCAGAAGATCATGTCCAGTGTTGGGCACGTTCCTTAAAAACAGTAATTAGTTATAGTATAGTTACTAGTTCTCACAAATAGTAACTGAGTTACATAAAGTAACTAATTACGAGGGAAAGTAACTATTGTGTTACTTTAAAAAAATCTAATTTGTCAAGTGACTATAAAATAAATGAAAGAAGACAAAACAAAAAGCAAAACAAAAAAAGAAGTTGTGGTAGGTTGTTCAGGATGTGGTGGGTTTCAATAAAGGTGTTTTCTGTCACTTGTTTAGCCTGCATCAATTGATTCAGTGTAAGCTGCATGATTAATCATAAAAAATTCGGGATCTCAACACCCATGCAACATAAATTATAAATGATGGTGATTTACACCAAATTACATTTGTCTCCTCCCCTTGTTGGCTGATCCAAAAAATGGTCCGATTTGTGATGAAAAAAATATTAAAATGATGTAAACCGTGAGATTTGTGATCCATTACACCACTAGGACCAATGTGAGAGACAACCATCAAATCAAATTCAATTCTATCTCTATCTCTCTATCTCTCTATCTATCTATCTATCTATATATTGTGGCGAGTTAGAGGGAATAAAACACTTGGTCAGAGGGTTTGTGTCAGACTTTTCCCCGGAGGGTGATTTATTTACAAAGTGCAGGGTGAAAAGGATGATACGGTGCAGAGGGGCTCTTCTGGCCGGGAAGCGTGCAGGTGATCCGGGGAGAAGGAGTGAGGCCGTGCAGGAAAGTGTAGTGGTTCGACCATCAGCTGCTTGAGTCCGCTGGAGGAAAGAGAGAGACAGAGATTAGCGTGGAGTCATTGGTTGAAATGAAGCTCTCTCGTCGGTGTCCTTGGGTGGCTTATATCTCTGCCTCTTGATGATCTCCAGGTGGGTTGGATCTCTCGTGATGAGAAGCAGCTGTGGTGAATTTCGGACCATGGCGACGTGGCTTTGGTATACTCGCCACATTATATATATATATATATATATATATATATATATATATATATATATATATATATATATATATATATATATATATATATATACATACAGTATATACAGTTGAAGTCAGAATTATTAGTTTAAATATTTAAATTTAATTAAATATTTCTCAAAGGATGTTTAACAGAGCAAGGAACTTTTCACAGTATGTCTGATAGTATGTTTTTCTTCTGGAGAAAGTCTTATTTGTTTTATTTTGGCTAGAATAAAAGCAGTTTAAAAAAATTTTAAAACCCATTTTAAGGTCAAAATTATTAGCCCCTTTAAGCCATATATTTTTTCGATAGTCTACAGAACAAACCATCGTTATACAATAACTGGTAACACTTTATTTTGATGGTCCATTTGAGTATTAGTAGACTGTCTGCTTAATATCTGTTGACACTGACATAACAGTCCATCAACAGACATTTAACTGACTATAAGAAACTTTGCAAGTACATGTCAACTTACACTAACCCCAACCCTAACCCCAACCTAACATACTTATAATCTAATGAGAATTAGTTGCAATGTATTGTAACTTAAATTCAACAAACGGACCATCAAAATAAAGTGTGACCCAATAACTTGTCTAATTACCTAAACTGCCTAGTTAACCTAATTAACCTAGTTAAGCCTTTAAATGTGATTTTAAGCTGTATAGAAGTGTCTTGAAAAAAAAAAAAAAAAGTATATATATATATACTGTATACATACATACCATACACAACACGAGGGGGAGATAGAGGGCACAAGGATGCTGCTTAGCGGGACTTCTGAAGAAGTGAAATGCGCATGGAGTCTGCCTAATCTACCTTTTTTCGTTTGCTGAAAACAATTGTTTTTGTGGATTTTTTCTCTTTGGACTCATTAGCCCTGCAGAACTGCTGTAAAGACTATTCATAGAGGACTCTTGATGTGCAGCAACTATATATGGTTCCTGTAAACCGGACTCAAACTTTTCGTTGAGAGCGATCCATTTTGCATGCACACACATCCACGGACTTTGGACTTTATGCACACAAATACACCCACACACGCACACAAGCACCCACACTCACAGGGATTTCTAATTTTTGTATTATTTTAATGTATGAATGTTGTTTGTGTTTATGTTGATTGGATTGATATATTAAAGAGAACTGTGATCCTATATAGGAAAAATATTACTTAATCATTCCATGATGAAATTTGAATACAAGAATTAAACTGTTTTATTTTTCTTTCTTTCTTGTGTATACCGTTGTTTAAAGACAAGCGTTACATATATTTGACATCAATATGACGTTGGTTTGAGATGTTGGCTCAACATTGTATTTTGGTCACTTGCCAACACAACCTAAAATCAACCAAATATCAACGTTATTTCACATCGTTATTGGACGTCAAAACAACGTTGTCCTTAGACACTGGCGACCTAAATCTAATGTAATATTAACGTTTTGTGCTGGGTTGTGTGTGAACCCACACTACTCTACCTGATGGGCAAACAATAGAAATGTACTCTGTCTAAAGAGCGTCGCATACCAGATGCGCTGCGAAACTGCGCGCACATGACAGTTAGAAGTATCGCACACCAGACGCGCATATTCGCATGTTATTTAAAATGAAACTATTCAGATGGCGCTCTGTGGTGAGGCAGAAATATAAACAGTGCCCTGAGTCGTAACTGGGCGCTGCGAACAGCCGCCGAATTGTGACGCCGGTGTGAGTACACTTATAGAAACCTATGTTTACAATTCTAAAATGCATGTCGCTGTGTGGCGCATCGCCGAGCGGCGCATCCACTGTGTGATGCCCTTAAGCCAACGATCACGTTCTCAGTTACACCCCATTCACAAACACACCAGTCATCATCACTGGTTAGATATGTGTCCCCCCCAGCCCCAAACACACACACCCACCCCAGAGAATGAGAGGTCCTATAGATGAGACAGACACTGCTCTAATTAATTATAGTTAATTATATATCATTATAGTAACACGCATTTTATTGTCAGTAACAGTAATTCATTTGATTACTCGTTACTGAAAAAAGTATCGTCATTATTCCAATCACTGATCATGTCACATTGAAGATGTAACAGTGCTGAAAGTTCAGCTTTGTTGCTACATAAATAAATGAAAGTTTATTCATTTTTATTTGAAATATTAATATGAGAAACAGATGCTTTGAAATCGAAATGATTTACTCTACCACAAATAGTGTAGGCTTATTGTGTTTTACTGTAAGGAATCCTTAGTGAAGCTTGAAAAAATTCAAAATGCATACTTACTAGAGTAACAACAAATTATGTATAAATAAATTCACAAATCAGAGTGTTGAACGCCTATTTGAGGTGAATAAATCTCAAAAACACTGGACTCTGTGTTCTCTTTTATTTCTCCAATTTTTTTCAGCCAAACTGGAGTGTGAAGTGATTTATGGATGTGCACTTGTTCTGTATGGTCATTTTCAGTGGCCTTTACACTGAACTTATACATTCTGTACCATTTAGTCTAGTTGGCAGAGCTCTGTGGGCAAAGTGAACATATGGTACCTTACAGAATGTGTTTTGACCTGCATGAGTCTATATTCTCCTATTCACATACACACACACACACACACACACACACACACACACACACACAGAAGGAATTATGAGTTAATAAACATGTTTAGCGGTAAAGCAATAATACTTTCTTTTTTTATCCCCTTGATGTGGGTGGTGATAGTTAAACCTAATGAGATTTGAATATGTGTGTGTGTGTTTTTTTTTTTTCCACAGCTGTGTGGTTCTCAAGGACGTCCTCTCAATTCTGTCCCTCTCCTTTCCTCGTTGCCCCCCAGGGGCCCCAACACTTCTGCTGCTCATGCTGGATCTTACAGTCTGACAAAGAGAAACGGCAGTCAAGCCTCGCTTAACAAATCTGACTTCTGATTTCTTTTCAGACCATTTTTTTAAACGTTCATTGCAGGAAGATTTGTACATGCAAACAGAAATGCTCTGCTGTTTTTTAATTTTTATTTTAAATATATATTTTACAGTATGTTGTTTTACATACATAAATACACACAAGCATGCATTAATTTTTTAGTATTCCACCAGACCAAAATAATTTTATGTAAATGTAATTATTGATACAAATACATTTTGAGCTGTTTCATTTTTTTACTTTATAGCTTTCAGATATAGAGAATGAATGAATGGATGGATGGATGAATTATTTAATAAACAAAAGAACAAACGAATAAATCAGACTGCAACCAGTCAACAAGCGAATGAACAGACAAATGAACAAACTAGCAAATAAATCAACCAGACTCTAAAACTGTCAATGAAAAACTGAACAGACAAATGAACGAAAAAACTAATAAATGAATGAACGAATAAACAAACAAACAAACAAACAAACAAATCAATCAGACTCTGCAACTAACAAACGAATGAATGGACAAATGAATGAACGAACAAACAACTAACAAATGAATCAGACTCTGCAACCAGTCAACAAATGAATGAATGGACAAACGAACAAACAAACTAATAAATCAATCAGACTCTGCAACCAGTCAATCAATGAAGGAACAGACAAATGAACAAACAAACCAACTAACTAACGAATGAATGAATGAATGAATGAATGAATGAATGAATGAATGAATGAATGAATGAATGAATGAATGAACAAACGAAGGAATGAACGAACGATTGAACGAACGAATGAATCAATCAGATTTTGCAATTTGTCAACAAACGAATGAACAGACAAATTAAGAAACAAATAAACAAGCTAACAAATAAATCAACCAGACTCTGCAATTAACAAACAAATGAATGGACAAATGAATGAATGAACAAACAACTAACAAATGAATCAGACTCTGCAACCAGTCAACAAATGAATGTATGGATAAACGAACAAACAAACTAATAAATCAATCAGACTTTGCAACCAGTCAATGAATGAATGAACAGACAAATGAATGAACGAATAAACAAACTAATGAATGAATCAATCAGACTCTGCAACCAGTCAATGAATGAATGAATGGACAAATGAACAAACGAACAAACTAACTAACGAATGAATGAATGAATGAATGAATGAATGAATGAATGAATGAATGCATGAATGAATGAATGAATGAATGAATGAATGAATGAATGAATGAATGAATGAATGAATGAACAAAGGAATGAACGAACGATTGAACGAACGAACGAATCAATCAGATTTCGCAATTTGTCAACAAACGAAAGAACAGACAAATTAAGAAACAAATAAGCAAGCTAACAAATAAATCAACCAGGCTCTGCAATTAACAAACAAATGAATGGACAAATGAATGAATGAACAAACAACTAACAAATGAATCAGACTCTGCAACCAGTCAACAAATGAATGAATGGACAAACGAACAAACAAACTAATAAATCAATCAGACTCTGCAACCAGTCAATGAATGAAGGAACAGACAAATGAATGAACGAATAAACAAACTAATGAATGAATCAATTAGTCTCTGCAACCAGTCAATGAACAAATGAATAGACAAATGAACAAACAAACCAACTAACTAACGAATGAATGAATGAATGAATGAATGAATGAATGAATGAATGAACGAAGGAATAAACGAAGGAATGAACAAACGATTGAACGAACGAACGAATCAATCAGATTTTGCAATTTGTCAACAAACGAATGAACAGACAAATTAAGAAACAAATAAACGAGCTAACAAATAAATAAACCAGACTCTGCAATTAACAAACAAATGAATGGACAAATGAATGAATGAACAAACAACTAACAAATGAATCAGACTCTGCAACCAGTCAACAAATGAATGTATGGATAAACGAACAAACAAACTAATAAATCAATCAGACTCTGCAACCAGTCAATGAACGAATGAATAGACAAATGAACGAACGAACAAACTAATGAATAAATCATTCAGACTCTGCAGCCAGTCAATGAATGAATGAATGAATACGCAAATTAAAGAACAAACTAACAAACAACTGAACAAATAAATGAATTAATGAACGAACAAACAAACAAATGAACAAATTAATTAATCAAACTTTGCAACCAGTCAACAAACGAATGAACAGACAAATGAACTAATGAAACGAACGAACAAGCTAACGAATAAATCGATCAGAATCTGCAACCAGTTAATAAACGGATGAATTAAATTAAATTGTTTGTTTGTTCATTTATTCATTCCTTTTTTTATTCCTAATACCTACCTGAAATAGGCCTTAAACTGACCGACTGATTGATTGGTTGATTCTAATGGACATATTTTCATTGAACAGATACATATATTAAATATTAGATATTGCATACATGAATATACATTAATATAGTAAGTATAATGATTTCAAAACACCTTGTTTTGGAGGGGAGGTGGTTATATATCTTTAGTTTTTATTTATTTCTGCTTTTTATTTTGGTGTTGTGTATGTAAAATGAATAAATGAATTTTAACTAACATTTAATAATGCATATCATAAGATTGATGTCTTATTTTACCTTTGTTTGAGTGGTCACCATCTGCAGTCACCTATAAAATATGGATATATTATTAGCGTGCGTCATAATAGGCAATGAGTTGGTAGGATATGGAGATTGATTCATGGTGTAATTATTTGGGAGTAATTATTTCTAAAGGTGTGTTTCTGCCGTAAGCCTTGTTAACAGTAGCTCTGTGGGTCCTGGCCTGATTAGCATACAGATCTAAAGGTTATTCTGTCACCGAACACAGGCTGCGAAATCCCTGAAGGCCTGAGGGAAATTAATTTCTGATAGCCGGCATTCACCGACTCACAGTTACGGCTGGATCAAAACCAAGAGACAGGAAGAGAAAGAAGGATTGTTTGGTAGACCCTAAAGAGTATGACTTTAGAGGGAACAATGCATTTGTAAGAGCACAGGTATTTCACCTGGACATTTTATTTAAACATATTTGACACATATCTGAAAAAATATGAATGTGTTGTCATAAGATGTGTCATCTGTAAACGAATATGAAAACTGTAAACTGCAAATGGAAACCTATAAACAAGCAGAAGAGCTCCGACCAAGTATTGAGAGCATGATCCTACTTTTCAATAGTCCAACATTTCTGTGCTAAAAAAAATAAAATATTTAAATATGATTGGTCTTTAGTAATATTTTAATTCTCCAAGATACTTTCACATGCATCGAGGCTCATCACGATGATTGGTCGGTCAGTCGGTCGGTTGGTTCAAAATATCATCCAAGTCAATCAGTCCATCCATCCATCTCTAAGATACTTTCACATGCAGCACAGCTCATCATGATGGTTCATGTTGGTCGGTTGGTTCAAATATCATCCAAGTCAATCAGTCCATCCATCCATCCATCCATCCATCCATCCATCCATCCATCCATCCATCCATCCATCCATCCATCCATCCATCTCTGAGATACTTTCACATGCAGCAGCATCATGATGGTTGGTTGGTTGGTCGTTTGCTTCAAATATCATCCAAGTCAATCAGTCTATCCATCCATCCATCCATCCATCCATCCCTGAGATGCTTTCACATGCAGCGCAGCTTATCATGATGGTTGTTCGGTTGGTCGGTCAGTTGGTTCAAATATCATCCAAGTCAATCAGTCCATCCATCAATCCATCCATCCATCCATCCATCCATCCATCCATCCATCCATCCATCCATCCATCCATCCATCCATCCATCCATCCATCCATCCATCCATCCCTGAGATGCTTTCACATGCAGCGCAGCTTATCATGATGGTTCATGTTGGTCGGTTGGTTCAAATATCATCCAAGTCAATCAGTCCATCCATCAATCCATCCATACATCTATCCATCTCTGAGATACTTTCACATGCAGTGCAGCTTATCATGATGGTTGGTCGGTTCAAATATCATCCAAGTCAATCAGTCCATCCATCCATCCGTCCATCATGTTCCGTCATTCATTCATTCATTCATTTTCTTGTCGGCTTTGTCCCTTGCGGGGTCGCCACAGTGGAATGAACCACCAACTTATCCAGCACGATTTTACGCAGCGGATGCCCTTCCAGCCGCAACCCATCTCTGGGAATGTGTTCCGTCATGTTAATGTTTAATTGACAATGTCTTCATGATATACACTATCGATCAAAAGTTTGAGGTCAGTTTTATTTTTTTTCATGTTTTTTTTTTTTTTTTAAGAAAATTATTTTGTTTATCAAGGCGGCATTTATTAAATGTAAAAAAAAAAACTGTAAAATTGTTAATATTTTTTAAAATTGTAAATAACTGCTTTCTTATAGCATATATATATATATATATATATATATATATATATATATATATATATATATATATATATGTATATATATATATATATATATATATATATATAGTTGAAGTCAGAATTAATAGCCCCCTGTTTATTTTTTTCCCCAATTTCTGCTTAACTGAGAGAAGATTTTTTCAACACATTTCTAAACATAATAGTTTCAATAACTTATCTCTAATAACTGATTAACTTTAAATTGGCACTTAAAGAGGCGACGTGGTGGTGCAGTGGGTAGCACGTTCGCCTCACAGCAAGAAGGTCGCTGGTTCGAGCCTCAGCTGGGTCAGGTGGCATTTCTGTGTGGAGTTTGCATGTTCTCTCCATGTTTGCATGGGTTTCCTCCGGGTGTTCTGGTTTCCCCCACAGTCCAAAGACATGTGGTTCAGGTGAATTAGGTAAGCTAAAATTGACCGTAGTGTATGGGTGTGTGTGTGTAAATGAGTGTGTATGGATGTTTCTCAGTGATGGGTTGCGGCTGGAAGGGCATCCGTTGTGTTAATACATATGCTGGATAAGTTGACGGTTCCTTCAACTGTGGTGACCCCAGAATATTAAAGGGACTAAGCCGAAAATTAATTAATGAATGAATAATAATAATTAATTTTCGAATTATTTCTGAAGGATCATGTGACTCTGAAGACTGGAGTAATGAAGCTGTATATCCTTGTGATATAAGCTCTTATTTATTTATACTTTATTTATATTATTAATAAATGTTTAATTATTTGATACATTCTGCCAATGTGACCAATCTGTTTTTTTTCATCCTTAGTCTCCCTTCAAATAAAAAAAAAAAAAACATCTTTTTTATTCTCATTAGTAAATGCTGTGTAATTCTATTCTGAAAGTTGGACGAATTAAATATTTTTAGACACTTAAATGACAACTTTGCCTCTTTAAAAAAAGTGAAATTATTACACATTAAGTATTCACAACTATATGTTAAGTCCGTTTATGTTCTTGAGCTTTCCTTATGCCTTGCTGTTCTTTAAGTAATTGTTTTGATTAACCTTTAAACTTTTGTCTTCACTGAACAGGAAATCTATTTTTATTATTAGATTTGAAACTCATTTCCTTTTAGTGAGGCAATTTAGTTTAAAGACACTTTCACTGCAGGTATAAAAAGTATACAGATAATGATTAAATGCAACACAGGCTCATTCTGATATCCTATATATGTTTCTGGAGACTGAATTATATAGTCAGAGGTACGTATGGGTGCATTTAATTTTTTAAACGAACACTACGGGGCTGTATGACCTCAGTGTGGATGACTTTCCAGCTCCAACCAGTTTGTCCAGTTAGCTCGTCATGTACGTCGGCAGACTTGAGACGCAGAGAGAAGTTGACCACGTTGACGGGGTTCGAGTCCGGTGAAGAATGGTTCCAGAAAGCAGGTAAGAAAAAAACAGAATCCAAAAAAAATCAATAAACAAGTAAATAATGGTGAAAATGTTGAAAAATCTGAAAACGTGGTAAAAATCAGACAAGGGCTTTTCTTTTTCTGGATTGCTTTTGAAAATTGTTGATTGGGTTTAGGGAAGTGGGTCAGAGGGTCAATTGATAAAATTGGTTGGGTTTAGGGAAGGAGGAGGGTGGGTCAGTCGATTGGTCTTTCAGTCAGTCAAACAGTCAGTCAACAGCGGCCTCTGGTGGGTTTACGCGAGAACACCAGGCGTGTAAGGCACTTGCAAGAGAAATTTGAGATATGAAATAGCATACACAGCGGCCTCTCGTGGATTCGCGAAAACAAAAACTGCAAAAATACATACTGTACCTCCTGAGACATGTTTCGTGGCCTCCAGAAACGTATCTAGAGTTATGTTTTTAGAATAAGCCTGGTTTGATAAAATTCTAATATATATATATACATATTATTATTAATTTATTAATGTGCATATGTTCTAAATTCCCACATCTACTGTATAACAATAACAGCACACCAACATGAAAACATTACTGCGGTAATTACTTGTAAATACTATAGTATTTTTTAATCATACTTTAGAAAAGTTCTTGAATGACTCTTTTGTGGTAATTATATAGTAGCTATGGTATTACAACTATATAATATAAACAAATTAAACAATACTGTTCTAGGAATTCTGCAACTCTATAATACACTATAGTACACCACAGTTTACTGCAGTAAAAAATAAAATAAAAATACTACAGTAGTCATTACAGGTGATCAGTTCACTATAGTTAATATAACATAATGTATCATTCATTAACACTTAGTTGTAAATACTATATTATATACAGTATAATAACATTTACTAGACTAAGGATAAAAACACCATAGTATTTAATATAAATGAAAATTAATAAGTATTTTAAATGTGTTATTGAGCATTGGACATTAGCATAGTTATCTTAATTATCATTATATGGTTATCATTATTATTGGCCTTAAAGGGATCATATATTTAATATATTATTTATTAAATATATTTTAAATATTTTGTTGTACCTTCTCACGGGATCAGTATGAACCAGTGATCTCAGATTATGAACCAGTGAAATGACCTGTCTGTAACTCAGAGCTTTCATTTTGCCCATCTGGAAAGTGATTTGACTTTTGGTTTTGTCTTTTTGTCTTTATCTTTCTCTCCGATTTTCTCCTTCTTCCGTTTGCCCAGTTTTTCTCCGTGTTTCAGTGATAACAAGGCAGTATTTTGTGATGAGTAATGCTCTGGCTTTAGTCCACTTGATCAATACAGCCTGACATTCACAAACAATGGAAAGCACTGTGGTCATTAAAACCATATGGATTATGTTTAAAGCACATAGACAGCGAGTGAGAATGGATGGGAGGGAAGGAAGGTGGAGATGGGAAATATTTCCACAGTCCACAATTGTTCACCAAGGAGATGAACGTTTGGCCTAAAAACAAACGTCATGTTCTTTTTTTTTATCATTTTGTGTCAATCTGTTTGTTGCAGAATTAAAACCAGACATTTAAGAATGAGCACATGTGACCTACAGTTGAAGTCAGAATTATTAGCCCCCCTGAATTATTAGCCCCCCAATTTCTGTTTAACAGAGAGAAGATTTTCTCAACACATTTCTAATTATAATAGTTTTAATAACTCATCTCTAATAACTGATTTTGTTTATCTTTGCCATGATGACAGTAAATAATATTTGACTAGATATTTTTCAAG
The DNA here is from genome assembly GCA_903798195.1 of Danio kyathit. Classification (NCBI taxonomy): domain Eukaryota; kingdom Metazoa; phylum Chordata; class Actinopteri; order Cypriniformes; family Danionidae; genus Danio; species Danio kyathit. The sequence continues at coordinate 13,575,462 of LR812538.1, forward strand.
ACACTTCTATACAGCTTAAAGTGACATTTAAAGGCTTAACTAGGTTAATTAGGTTAACTAGGCAGGTTCGGGTAATTAGGCAAGTTATTGTATAACGATGGTTTGTGCTGTAGACTATCGAAAAAAAATAGCTTAAAAGGGCTAATAATTTTGTCCTTAAAATGGGTTTTAAAAAATTAAAAACTGCTTTTATTCTAGCCAAAATAAAACAAATAAGACTTTGTCCAGAAGAAAAAAAAAAACATTATCAGACATACTGTGAACATTTCCCTGCTCTGTTAAACATAACTTGGGAAATATAAAAAAAAAGAAAAAAAAAAGGGGGCTAATAATTCTGACTTCAACTGTATATGTATTGTTGTCATATTCATATCCTTCAGTTATATAGAGCATTACCATTTAGAGCCACATGAACAATCGTTTTTAATTTACATATACAGTGGGTACGGAAAATATCAGACCCCCTAAATATTCCCTTTTTGTTATATTGCAGCCATTTGCTAAAGTCATTTCAGTACATTTTTTTCCTCATTAATGTACACACAGTACCCTATATTGACAGAAAAACACAGAATTGTTGACATTTTTGTGGACTTATTAAAAAAGAGAAACTGAAATATCACATGGTCCTACGTATTCAGACCCTTTGCTCAGTATTTAATAGAAGCATCCTTTTGATCTAATACAGCCATGAGTCTTTTTGGAAAAGATGCAGCAAGTTTTTCACACCTGGATTTGGGGATCCTCTGCCATTTCTCCTTGCAGATTCTTTCCAGTTTTGTCAGGTTGGATGGTTAATGTTGATGGACAGCCATTTTTAGGCCTCTCCAGACATGCTCAATTGGGTTTAAGTCATGGCTCTGGCCGAGCCATTCAAGAACAGGCACAGAGTTGTTGTGAAGCCACTCCTTAGGGTCATTGTCTTGTTGGAAGGTAAACCTTCGGCCCAGTCTGAGGTCCTAAGCATTCTGGAGAAGGTTTTCATCCCTGTACTGGGCCGCATTCATTTTTCCCCTCTATTGCAAGCTGCCGTTCTGTCCTTGCAGCTGAAAAACACACCCACAGCATGATGCTGCCACCACCATGCTTCACTGTTTGACTGTATTGGACAGGTAATGAGCAGTGCCTGGTTTGCTTCACACACACCGCTTAGAATTAAGGCCGAAAAGTTCTATATTGGTTTCATCAGACCAGAGAATCTTATTTCCCACCATCTCCTAGTCCTTCAGGTGTTTTTTTAGGGAACTCCGTGTAGGCTTTCATGTGTCTGGTCACTCTGCCATAAAGCCCCGACTGGTAGAGGCGTGCATTGATGGTTGACTTTCTACAACTAGAAACTGACTGCATCTCTGGAGGTCAGCCACAGTGATCTTTGGGTTCTTCTTGACCTCTCTCACCAAGGCTCTTCTGCCCTGATAGCTCAGTTTGGCCGGACGGCCAACTCTAGGAAGGGTTCTGGTCTTCCAAATGTCTTCCCTTTAAGGATTATGAAAGCCGCTGTGCTCTTAGGAACCTTAAATACAGCAGATTTTTTTTTTTGTAACCATGGCCAAATCTCTGTCTTGCCACAATTCTGTCTCTGAGGTCTTCCTTTGACCTGATGATTCTTATTTGCTCTGACATGCATTGTGAGCAGTAAGTTCTTAAATAGACAGGTGTGTGGCTTTCCTAATCAAGTCCAATCAATATAATCAACCACAGCTGGACTCAAATAAAGGTGTAGAACCATCGTAAGCTGCGGTCACACTACAGTTTGAGCTTGCGAAATTCTGTCGTACGGCTCTGCGAAAAGGGGCGGGATTAAACAAGATGATTAGGCATTAAAAAAAGCGAGCGATTGCTCCATGTTTAAAATTTTTGTTCAGAGAGGTCATGTTTTGATCCTGGATTGGTCTCCCGCAGTCAAGTGATGCGATTTCGCAGGTCAGAGTTCACCAAGCTTGAACTTTGCACCGCAGCGAAATGCGAAACTTGGCGCATGACTCTGCGTTTCCGGTCTGACACATTCGCGTGCGTATGAATCGAAGTCTATGGGGAGAAAAGTCCAGTGTGACTGCAGCTTTAAGGATGTTATGGATAGCACCTGAGTTAAATATATGAGTGTCACAGCAAAGGGTCTGAATACATAGGACCATGTGATATTTCAATTTTTCTTTTTTAATAAATCTGCAAAAATGTCAACAATTCTGTGTTTTTCTGTCAATATGGGCTGCTGTGTGTACATTAATGAGGAAAAACTTAAATGAACCTAAATTATTTTAGCAAATGCAATATAACAAAGAGTGAAAAATTAAAGGGGGTCTGAATACTTTCCGTACTTTACAGTATGCATTATCAATTTAAAAACAAAGATGAAGTTCCAAATTAAGCTTTATTGTGATGTTTTCAATAGCCTAGGAGGTGAGTAAATTAAATATAAATTTACATTTTTATGGATGAACTATGCCTTTTAAAAAAATAGCATTGCAATTATTATTAACATCATACTCTAAGTGAACTCAAGATTCATAAAAATAGTTTGATCGTGAGTGTTTAGGCTCTTCTTTATGATTTACCTTTGCAGGAAAGTAACATAAACAAATGATGTGCCGGAAAACGTATTAGAAATAGTCTACTTTTAGAGGGAGATTGATTTATACATTGATAAACGTGTTTGCATTGCTCATGTTGCTCATGATAAGATGTATTACCGACAGCTGCTGTTTGTAAATGGAATTTAAAACACAATCTCCTCCTGACTGATTTCTTGTCATAATAGAATGATGTCTTATTTCGACTAGCAACACATGTCATCTGTGATCAGATTTTCCAAAGCTACATTTTAGTCAGCCTAAGAGTAAATCAATCCTGTTGTATGTTTGTAAAGGGATAGATCACTAAAAATGTAATGCTGTTGACATTTACTCATCCCTCACTTTTTTTAAACACCTATTAGACTTTCATTTTTCTGTTTCATTTTGGTTGAACAAAAAATAAACTATTCTGAAGAGAGTTGGAAACCTGTAACCGTTGACTGTCATAGTATTTATTTTTCCTACTATTGAAGTCAATGGTTACAGGTTTACAGCTTTCTTCAAATTATCTTCTTTGCGTTCAACTAAAAAAAGAAACTCATAAAGGCTTGAGACCACATGAAGGTGAGTAAATAGTGAGTAATTTTATTTTATTTTTTTATTTTATATTAACACTTTTTTTCTTGTAAGGTACACTTATGTAATAATGTTTTTGGAGTTAAAAATAAGTATTATTTGAACAACAGTCATAAAGTAGAGAGAAAATAGAGAAAGTAGTGTAAGCAATGAAGATGATAGATAACAAAGATTGTGTAAGATAACAAATTTGACTGACGTGATCATGACAACTATGACAACTCAGTTTCCCACAAATAATTGAATTATTCATTAATTCATTCATTTTCTTTTTGGCTTAGTCTCTTTATTAATCCGGGGTCACCACAGCGGAATGAACCGCCAACTTTTCTTAGTAACGAGTAAAGTAATGCATTACTTTTAAAAATCAAGTAATAATATTTGAGTTCATTCATTCATTCATTTTCGGCTTAGTCCCTTTATTAATCCGGGATCGCCACAGCGGAATGAACCGCCAACTTATCCAGCACATGTTTTACGCAGCAGATGCCCTTCCAGCTGCAACCCATCTCTGGGAAACATCCATACGCACTCATTCACACTCATACACTGCGGACAATTTAGCCTACCCAATTCACCTGTAAAGCATGTCTTTGGACTGTGGGGGAAACTGGAGCACCCGGAGGAAACCCACGCGAACGCAGGGAGAACATGCAAACTCCACACAGAAACGCCAACTGACCCAGCCGAGGCTCGAACCAGCGACCTTCTTGCTGCGACAGCGCTACCTACTGCGCCACTGCGTTACCCAATATTTGAGTTACGTTTGAGTAATTTTTTTGTTTAGTTAATTCACTTTGACAAGATTAATTACTAAATTAAAATGAACGTAGTCTCGTTGCATCCTGCACTCAATGAGTGAAGGCAGGAACATACAGAAAGGAAGATTGCAGAGTCTTACATTTCTGCGATGAATATATTCTCAATATTTGAACACATGGAAGAAAAGGAAAGAAGGATTATCTGAATGAACAGTGATTTTACTTTTTAATAAGACAAAAAGTACAAAAGTAGCAATCTCATTGCTTTAAACTTTCATTAATCTGTATATACGTGCGTTATGTAGAGCTCTGGGTCAGGATGTTCTCAGAGGATAACATACTACTTTTTTTTTTTAAGGTAAATAAAGGTTATACAGTATAATGTTAATTTGCAGAGCTCCTCTATTAATATATATATATATATATATATATATATATATATATATATATATATATATAATAAAAAAAGCAAGTTCTGAAAGAGAATCAAGAGATCAAGCCTCAGCCAGGTAACGCAAGTAACGCAAAAGTAACTAGTTACTTTTTGGGGAAGTAACTCAATATTGTAATGCATTACTTTCTAAAGTAAATTTCCCCAACACTGGTAACAACATATATTTAGGAACAAAATGAGATTCCAGCACTACTTGTACAAAAGTAGAACAATTTATTCACAATTTTGCCAACACATCTTGGGTTTAAAAGACTTTCTTAGGGTATAAGAACACATCACACTGAGACATTTTTAAATGGTTGAAAAAATACAGTTGAAGTCAGAATTGTTAGCCCCCCTTTGAATTATTTTTTCTCTTTTAAATATTTCCCAAACAATGTTTAACAGAGCAATACAATGTTCACAGTATGTCTGATAATATTTTTTATTCTTGAGAAAGTCTTGTTTGTTTTTTTTTTGGCTAAAATAAAAGCAGTTTTAATTTTTTTTCAAAACCATTATAAGGTCAAAATTATTTGCCCCTTTAAGCATTTTTTTTTTCTAATAGTTTACAGAACAAACCATCGTTATACAGAAATTGGGGAAAAAATAAACAGGGGGGGTAATAATTCAGGGGGGCTAATAATTCTGAATTCAACTGTACATCTAGATCATTCATTGTTGAGATAGAAATTATATTTCTTAGCAAAAAAATTGCGTGGTTCATTCCACTGTGGCGAGCCGTGTTAAATCAACCACTAAGCTAAAGGATAATGAGCAAAAAACGTTAACTGAATCTAAAATTTCAGCATGCTTAACAACAAATATGAAAGTTATAACTATTTTTGTAAATTTGGAGTTAATTTGTGACCTGTTTGTAACTCGAAGTCAAAATACTACAAAAAAAGTTTCAAATGTCATACATTTGTTGCTACATATGCTGACATTTTAGATTATACAAGGTGATTCAAAAAGAATACCACAACTTTGAAAACCGAGAACTCTGCAAAGAAGAAAAGGAGAGCTAAGCTCTTTCTGTCGTCGATTTAAGGAAGCTCTGAAGTTTTATTTGGTTGCTCATTTGGTTGTGGCAGAGAAGGAATAACTGCAGCTATCCAAACTGTTTGTCTGTAGATGCTACAGAGAGTGTGGAACGAATTCAAGTATCGGGTTGATGTCACTCGAGTGTCTGGAGGGGGTCATATTGAACATCTATGAACTTGTTTTCTGCTGAAAAAAAGATTAAGTACTCTTCACATTGATGAATTCCCCAAGGTTCCATCATGTTTCTTTGATTAAATACAGATTTTTAAAGTTGTGCAATTATTTTTTAATCACCCTGTATTTACTTTTTTTTGCTACGAAATATAATTTATAGTATAGTTTATAGTATAGTGCTCTCAGTTTACTTGTTTTAACTTTTTTTATTCTCTCTTTCTTCTTTGGTTTGAACAAATTAATTGATTCTTTGATAACACTTGTAACTACACACTATGAATCATTTATTAAGCATTAGCAAGTAGTTAATTCATTATTTGCTAATTATTAACTCTACATTAATAGACGCTAGTAAGCAGTTTATAAACACAGCTACAAATGCTGTATTCTTGACATGAGCACATGTATAATGTTATGTATATAATGCTCAATGATTGTGTTTTCATACTTTGTTGATTTTAAGATTCTTAATAATGTGTAAGTAAATGATGAATAAACTATTCAAATTAGCATTTATATATCTCATTATTCAGATATGTAATAATAGTTATGTGCAATGGTGTAAAGTAACTAATTACAAATACTCAAATTACTGTAGTTGAGTAGTTTTTCTCAGGAATTGTACTTCACGAAGTAGTTTTAAAAATGTGTACTTTTACTCTTTTAGTAAAATTTTTAGTGCATTATCGGTACTTTTACTCCACTACTTTCCTTCAACCTGCAGTCACTATTATTTTTTCTTGTCTATGGTTATTAGAAAAATCAGTCCTGTGATTCCTGTCCAATCAAATCGCACAGGTAATTTGCATCATAATGAACTACCTCAAGACACGTGCGATGTCAGATTGACATTGTATCATATCGTCATAGGGACGCTGCATATTATTTGGAAATGAAAATCAGGTTGACGTCAGAACTCAACGTCAGGCCAACGTCTATGTCCAGCGTCCAACCTAAAACCAATCAAATATCAACGTCTAATGACGTTACAGCTTGACGTTGTGTGGATGTTACCACTATGACATCTATTAGATGTTGGATTTTGGTAGCCATACCTGACGAATAAATTTCAGTATTTGATGTCAATATGACGTTGGTTTAAGATGTTGGCTCGATGTTGGATTTTGGTCACTTTCGAACAACTTAAAATCAACCAAATATCAACGTCATTTGACGTCATTATTGGACATCAAAATAACACTGTCCTTAGACGCTGGCTGGACATTAAATTTTGGTCACCTGACATCACAACCTAAATCTAACCTAATATTAACGTCCTATGACATTGTGTGCCTGCTGGGCAATTACTAGATGCACTACAGAATGTTACGTTTACACACATCCACAAATTAAATGTAAATGCATCAGCTTTTTACAGCGTAATACTCACTACTCACTACTCTTGAGTACTTTTAAAAAGGCTACTTTTTACTCATACTTTAAAGGTGCAGTATGTAAGTTTGACACCCAGTGGTTGAACTAGGTATTGCACTCCTGGATCATAATAAAAGTACGCTGGGATGCCAGATTGAGTACAGGAGCGAGTGATTTAAACTGTGTTCTTAATAAAAGCAACGACACACGATAGAGGGAATATTTTCCATATTAAAAGGAGTTTTTGTCCTAACCAACACCTCGAATTGATATATTAGAAATGGCTTCTATTTCTCACAGCTGAACAACAGAAACCTATGACAGCTAGATCACCTCAGGTAAGCCTTGTGTGCTTTATTCAGTGCTAAATGCTAACAATGCTAGTTTGAATGCATTTTACATGGCATTTGTTGCCATATACTGAAAGCAGAAAGTTCACCTCAGATCTGGAAAATACAATAAAGTGTCTGAAATTGAACTTTAGAACTAAACACATATGAGTGATTCAGCATCTACATTTAATGATGTTAAAGTGGGTTAACATGTATTAAATAGATTCTAAACCGTGAGCGAGTGCATATTCTGTGCTTCTGAAAGGCTGTATTTAAATTTCTGTCGTGTTTCGTCTGGTGCAAACAGCCAAATAGCTGATCACTGCCTCTCTCGTCACAGCGTGTTGTTAGGACACGCGGTTACAATGTAACCTGCTCACCTAATGTTTACGTTCGTAATATTTATGTAATTTGCTAATTAATAACCTCATGTGGAACTGCATCTGTCCCCCATACTGTTCTTTTTGGTCACGGACGCATGCTTTCAGAGTCTTTCTGAATGAATGAATGAAATACGCTGTTTTCCAACAAGGCAACCCAGGGTGCTGACATATAATTGGCTAAACTGGCATCGTGCATATGAAATTGACCTAAACAAAGACAGCGTTCCGGCACGGAAAAACCATTTTCAAAGCAGAATATCTGACTTCAGCATTGTTTTTCAGTTAAACAAGTATGTTCCTTTGGTATGTTTCTTAAATATCTGCCCACATATTATGGTATTTTTATGCTTTAGAAGAGTCAAAAACTTACATACAGCACCTTTAAGTAATAATCACAGCAGATACTTTTACTCTACTTGCACTACACACACTACTCTTTCCACTCACCACTGGTTACGTGTAATAAATGATTAAATGAACTTCATCCAGTTTTGTGATCTAATCTAAAGTGAAAACTTTTTATTCTTTGTAAATAGATGACTCATATTGTGTAGTTATTATAAAGTGTTAGCAATTCTTTTAAATCAGAACATGGAGTGCACCAAACATGCAGACCAGGACTTCTTAAGATGGACTTCAAACTCTAGTGCAGTTTAACTGAAATATAAACTCGACACAGACATCTAAACAACATTCGATGTCACAAGATGAAATCATATAAAGGACACACTGCTAAAGCATACTTGTTTACTCATTATAGTCAAGATGTTATCCATTATATTTCACTACAGGCATCAGAAACACATTTTCTTGCAGCATCATTATTTTGTGTGCATGATGGAAATTTTCTTTCTTCCTTTTTAGCATTTCTACAATAGTGAAGTCAGTCGCCTTTCAGACACTGTCCTTTTCTGCCTTGCTCAATGAAACACAGCTAAGACAGTGAGATAGATGTTGATGGCTAAAGCCTTTTCTTCTGCGCGTCTCTATTGCCCTTTATAAATATTACACATCCTTTGCATTGTAAATTTCTAATGAGGACCGTCATGTTCACTGTCATGTCAAATAGTAGGTTTTAACTCAGCCTGTCCACTGGCAGATCATGAATATTTAATTACTATGCTAATTAATCTGCACAAAAGTCACTAGGGAGGCAGACCTGTCCAAGACTGACAAGTGATGCCTGGGATGAACTCAATATGTGGAAGTAAGCGCTGTTTGTGTTTATATGGACATTCATCTTAATGAACTTCTTAGTTACACATTTGGGCAGGGGTCACCAATTTCGGTCATGGAGGGCCGGTGTCCCTGCAGGGTTTAGCTCCAACTTGCCTCAACACACCTGCCTGGGTGTTTCAAGTACACCTAGTAAGACCTTGATTAGCTTGTTCAGGTGTGTTTGATTAGGGTTGGAGCTAATATTTGCAGGATACCGGCCCTCCAGGAACAAGTTTGGTGACCCCTGCATTAGGGAATCCTGAAGTAATTTTGTGTCACATGGTCTTTTTTTTTTGTTTGCTTTGTTTGGTTTTACTTTTTGCAGGGATTATTCTTACAAAATAAAACTTAAAACCGATTCATGTCATGTTCACGAGTATTTTTTATGAACATTTTTCCCTGCTTTCATTTTTTTTAAAACTCCACCCACATAAGAATGCAAAAATTGCTATGTAATCTGTGTTAAGGGCATGCAAAACCAACAGGCGAGTTCACACCAAACCGGAAATTAAGTATTTTCCAACCCAGGCCCATTATGAAAACGTAGTCCTATATACATTTCTAGAGAGAACCAAATATGTCCCAGGAGTTACGTTTTTTTGCATTTTTTGTTTTTGCGAATCCACCAGAGGTTGCTTTGTGCTCTTTTTCAGATCGTCATTTCAGATTTCTTTCACAAGTGCCATTCGTCCCTGCTGTTCTCACGTAAATCCACCAGAGGCTGCTGTGGACTGTCTGACTGACCGACCGACTGACCCACCGTTACACCCTCCCACTCCCTTCCCTAAACCCAACTGATAGTGTTTAAAAAAGCACTGATTGACCAGCGCCCACTTCCCTAAACCCAACTAGTGTTTTAAAAAGCAATCCAGAAAAAAAAGCCCCAATTTTTACTACGTTTTCAGATTTGACCACGTTCTCACCTTGTTATTTACTTGTTTATTTTATTTTTTTGGCTTTTGTTTTTGTCCTACCTGCTTTCTGGAACCATTCTTCAACTCGAACCCCATTGTAATATTTGAGATACCATAGATACTTTGATGTCTTTGACAATACAGGCATATGCTGGAAACACAGAGACAATTGGCTCTACACCTTACCAGGTGGAAATGCGGGAAAGCTCACTCCTCTCCTTTCACCCTGAGGCCCCCTTCCTGACCTTTACTTTACCTTCTCCATCAGAGCATATCACTCACATTTCACATAAAATGTTCAAGTTTTTATATGGTGTATCTTCTAGCTCTATATTCATCTTTGGTATCATTTTAAATGTCTTTGTGTGATTGGTAAAGTGGTCTTAATTTCACTGTAATATTTCACTTGTATTTGTTGATTTGGTTTTTGGCTTCGATAAAATCTTTGCCAGATGCTCCACCTTAGCAAATGGTTGACACCTCAAAAGGCAAGGGTCTCTGTGATGCTTTTGTTGTCTTGAATTTATGGCTGTTTGTTCTGAGTTGAGTATTTAAGGGAAAGTTGCGAGATAGGTCAATGGAATCTTGTAAGCAAGATGCCCCGTTGCAGCCAAGCGGCAACCTCCCGCTCTCCCTCGGGAAGCCAATACGGAAGTAACTGAAACTGCAATTCATCGAAATTCCGCTAGTCCTGGCTCCATAATAGAGCAAATTTCTATTGAGCCCACTGTTAGAATGGCCAATTTTACAGCATAAAAAAGGTGTTTACAGCCTGGTACAAAGAATGATTTTGGTTCATATAGCTAATATTACCCTTCGTGACAACTGTGAGGGGGGTGAATTTTTTTATAACTCATCCGTTTCCTTTATATTAGGTTATATTAAGTTTGCATAATTAAGGGCGTGGCCACTTGAGTGACAGCTAGGTCTCACTGGTCGCCGTCACTTCACCTCAGCTGATTACGGCTGATTAGCCGCTGATCTCGGCATATTCATCGTATTTTTGTGTTGTTATATGTGGCTTTACACAGTCAGTTGCCTTTTGGAATTATTTCCTACAATTATCAGATAATATGGCATGCTGTGTGCACTTAATTGTGCTCACAAGCCATTCACGTGGCCTCCAGGTGAGTGAAATATATAATTATATACCATCTCTATGAATGTATTTGTTTTATTTAAGATCATTTATCATTTATAATGTACTTTAGAGCTGTAATGCACTCCAGAATCTGACAGATTGATTAGCTGTAGGCTCTAGAACAGTCATCTGAAGCGTTGCCATACAGTGTTTTGCCTGGACTTCATAATTAGCCTTGCATTTACTAACACAGACTATATCTGAAGTTTTTGGAAGTAATTCGCACTTTCCTCCTGTTGAAAAACGTCATAAGCACAATGCTTAGTGGCTCAATGTGTAATGCATTGAGCCACTAAGCATTGCGCTTATGACGTTGCTTATGAAACAGCGTTTTTAAAAGTCTAAACACTTTATTGATAAAGTGTACAACCAAGCACATGTGGTCAGAACACAAACGAGTCGCAGGTGATGAAGTATTAAGCGTTTCTCCCTTAGGAAAGCCTATCTAAGCAGGGCGTCTGTAGATCCGCTCACGCTCCGCCTCTTTGCCCTTGTATGGTATGCCCGGGGTTGGTTCGATGACGCGCGAACAAAATGGCGACGGTCGGCCACGCCTTCTAGTAGCTTCTTTTGGGTTCTTCATAAACCTATGGGTGACGTCACGGATACTACGTCCATATCTTTTACAGTCTATGGTTGCAGCGTATAAGCCTCTAAGCTTTTGCATCAGAGACTTATATGCTGCAACGTACTTTATGCATTTATAACTCTTGGATTTATCTTTGAGTAATTGATGTTGTACGTTTCTGAATTGACTTTTTATTCTTTGATTCTGTAAGCGGCATGATACACTTGCATCTGGAAAACAAAACAAAGATTTGATTCATTATGAATTCTACTGAAATCTTTTATATCCAGTAGATTAAGTGGAGTCTGTGCTACCATTAAGTTTGTGACATGATTATATCGATTTTAAAGATGCATATGACTGTACGGAGCAGTGTGGAACGACAGCATGAAGAGCTTTTAATCATCTAATCACTGATATTAGCAAGTTGTATGGAAATGACTAAATTAACTATTCTTTTAGGATGAGTGAGCAGAAGGCAACCAGACTATTTGAGTATTAGTTAACGCTAGATCCTCTGACTATATTCAAAGTGTCGAGATAATGTCCGTGAGAAGAAACGCAATCCCAGGGCCTGGAACTCTATAAGCGGCGTTTGGTCCCTAATGAACGTATAACTGAAGAGTATGGGATCAGATATAAATAAAAACTCTAAATTGAGTCATAAATTATGAATGTGATTCGTTCTTACAAGTAGAAATACAGTCTAAATTTACTTAAAATTGGAGACAGATTAAATTTAGAGCTGAAAAACAAATATAAATAAATTGTAATAAATAACAGATTTCTTTCAGAAGCACTAGAAAAGGCTTACATGCATTCATCATTGGGCTTCTACACAGATAGACTTCTACACCCTCGAACCACCGGTCAACTCCTCTCTGAGTCTTAAGTCCGCTGACGTACGTGGTGAGCCACTAGACAAACTGATAACAGCGGGAAAGCCATCCATATCGAGATAAGCGACTAGGGTTGCACAGTTTACCGGTACTATAGTAGTATCGTGATACTATGGCTCCAAAATACTGATGGTGCCACTGTAGTTTGTAAATGGTAGTATCGTCATTAACGATCTCTCTACAATAGATAATGTGCGATGTGGAAAAGTCACTAAAATGCTTACGTGTTTGTGCAACAATAGACCATTTTATTTGAATAGTATGTGGAGCAAACGCACCTCTGAATCGGTTCATTTCTGTTAATCTCAATATGCTTTAGTAGCTACAACAACCGCAACAATCTCTTAAAAAGAACGATTCACAAAGTAAATTTTTAATATACAGTTGCAATCAGAATTATTCAACCCCCTGATTTATTAGCTCCCCTGTTAATTTTTTCCCCAATTTCTGTTTAACGGAGAGAAAAATTTTTCAACACATTTCTAAACATAATAGTTTTAATAACTCATCTCTAATAACTTATTTATTTTATCTTTGCCATGAAGACAGTAAATAATATTTGACTAGATATTTTTCAAGACACTTCTTTACAGCTTAAAGTGACATTTAAAGGCTTAACTAGGTTAATTAGGTTAACTAGGCAGGTTAGGGTAATTAGGCAAGTTATTGTATAATGATGGTTTGTTCTGTAGACCATGAAAAAATATATAGCTTAAAGGGGCTTATAATTTTGACCTTAAAATGGGTTTTAAAAAATTAAAAACTGCTTTTATTCTAGCCGAAATAAAACAAATAAGACTTTCTCCAGAAGAAAAAAAATATTATCAGACATACTGTGAACTTTTCCTTGTTCTGTTAAACATCATTTGGGAAATATTTAAAAAAGAAAAACAAATTCAAAGGGGGTTGAATAATTCTGATTGCAACTGTATTGGATTGTTAAATGATAAGACTGAAAAAAAAGGAAAAAAAACACTAGATGAAAAACCCAAAATAACAACAAGAAACATTGAAGCAATTTTGACCACTTTAAATTGCCTAAATCTGTTGGAAAAAAGCTCTTTTTGTAACAAATTTAGTTTGGTATAGTTTTGTTTGTTATGGTATCGTGTCAACCCTAGTGTGGACAGGTCCTCAGAATCTTTAGATTTTTTTTCTTTGTATTTTGTGTTTTGAGTTTACGTCGGAAATGTGTGCAATACTAATGTAACTGGCGTTCAAACACAACAAACTCATTCAGAGAAGAAAGAGGCGGGAACTGGTGAATGCCTGCATTTTCTCACAACACATGCAAATAGTACAGAACAGGGGTGCGTTTCCCAAACAATGACGTAACTCGCGGCTGAACTATCATAGTATGATGTATCGGTTGGGAAAAGAAAGATGTAGTGACGAGTGTTTCCCAAAACCCATAGTTTTTCTGTCGCAGATCCATCGTTTGAACCACGTTAGTTATAACGTAAAACGCCCATAATGATGCTCTAATCGGGGTGGAGTAACTTCTTTAGAGAACAACCCCATCATTTCTTTGTGCAAATTATATTGTTTTAGACAAACACGCATTTAAAATAAAATCCAATATTAGTTTTGGTAAAAACATGCACTCGCTTTCCATATTAATTGAAATATATGTTAATGGCACATGTAGGGCCGATGTTTCCTTTACAAATATTATTGAGAATAATATTACATATCCTATTCTAAAACATAAAAACACTTATAAAAGGTAGCACGTATTCTAATATCATATATAAATCATATAAATAAATAAATAATGAGGCTATTTGCACAAGACGTTTGGCCATAGGAGAAATGGTCGTGTCCAACTGAGCCTGTTTTCTCTCGAGGTTTTTTAAATTCTTCACTTATGCCAAAAGTTTTTTTTCCTCGCCGCTGTCGCCACTGGCTTGCATGGTTCGGGATCTGTAGAGCTGTGCATCGATGGAATTGCTCCTCAGTGTTTGGACTCTCAGTAGTGAATAAACCACACTGAACTGAGCTAAACTGAACTGAACTTAAACTCAGAAAACTGGACTGACAATGTTTCAATTTACTATAATCTTCTATGTGAAGCTGCTTTGACACAATCTACATTGTAAAAGCGCTAAACAAAGGTGAATTGAATTTAATTGAATATTTATTTAAAACATGAAATTTAATATTTATTATTTATTAGAAAATGAAAGAAATTCTACTTTAATAATAATAATAATATTAATGATGGTGATGATGATGATTATTTATTTATTTATTTTTCAAGTCTACTTTTACAATTTGACACATGCAAACCACTGCAGAAATGTTCTAACCAACAGCCCCATGTCGTATACAGTACAGATACTTAATAAATAACCCACTATAAATTAAAAGCATTAGCGTATGCTATGTTTTTTGTTTTGTTTTTACAAGCTTTGGAGATGTAACGTAAATTCCGCTTTTAAATAATAGGTCACCTATAGCTTTCATCATGAGGCTGTGTTCAAAACGACATCAATGTTTTCAAAGTGCACTGCGAAGGAAGCAGAATTGTAAACATGAAGATCGCTAAAACTAAACTGTAAAAATACTTTGAAAGTGAATTACACCTAAGAGAGATGACATTAATGCTTTTTTATTTTTAATCATTCCAAGTTTAAATGTTAAAATGTTCTAAATGAATATTGCGTACGAGTGATAAGTGGGAATAGAACACAGCCAGGAACTATGTTTCATACTACAGCTCCAGAGGTGTAGTTGCAAGTGTACAAGTTTGCGACTCAGTTTACGAATGTTCGTTGGAGCAATGGATTTGGGAAACGGCAAATCAACGAACTATGTTTGTAACGACGGAACTTGCAACCTTAGTTGGCTAACGATGGTTTTGGGAAACGCACCCCTGAATGGAAATCTGTCAAGAGGACCCAAAAACGTAATAGACCTGGCTGGGATTTGCTTACAGTGCCGTGACTTGCTCAGTGAAGTTGTAGATGATCTTTGAAAGGTGAGTTTTTTTTGTTTATTTTAACATCCTGATCACACGATTCCCTTGTCTTTTTTATTTTATTAGCCTTAACAACCATAACCGGGTCCATCACGTTTTAGGGTCCCCTTTAAACATTTCCGTTGTGTTATGTGCTATTTGAATGTGCGGGTGCTTTCTTAATTTGTTTGCGTTTGCAATATGTATTCTGTCAAACTGTTGATTATGTTTTCTGAATTTGCTGCCGTTTTTGTAATTGTATATGTTTTCTTAAAATGCGACTTGCTAAGCTCTGTCAGCCACTGTAGAGTCCTCATAAACCATCAAAACCAACATTTGTGTGTGTGTGTTTGGGTGAATGGACAGTTGTGGTCTGTAAGTGGCGTTTCAGTGTCAGCACAGTGCCAAAGTGTGTGTGTGTGTGTGTGAGTGCATGCTTGGTTTGTAAGTGGTTATTATTCAAGCATTTATTTACAGACAGACCCCCACTGCTTTCATGAATATTTCATATTTGATGTACAGCACGATTCCATCTGATAAAAGCGACTGATTAAAAAGAAAGAAAATCAATAAAAGCCTGATGGGCGAGAGCGCTGGAACGATAGCGTGTTAAGCCACGGAAGACGATCCTCTCGTCTACTGCTGAGGAGTATGAAATCTCATCAGACAAGCTCACTTCTGTCAAGGTCAAACACACACCGGCTAGCAGCTCTTGTTTGCTCGCGTTTTTTTTTTCCCTCTTCCATCTTTCTTTCTGTCTCTCTCTGTTGGCTGAAACTTTTATTTTGTTGTGTTGTAATTTGACAGGTTTGTGTTGCCTGACATGCTGTGATTTGTCAGCGAGCTCCTCTGTCTTCTTTTTGTGGGACAGCGATATTATGGACAGCCTTTTTCTGTCTTCTTTTTCCCCCGTGAATTTTGGAGATTTCATTTTAGCTGTTTTGTTGCCTTGGTGGTTACAGGAGTCAAGAAATAACTGCTGAGTTTTTTTAAATATCATTAGAAAACTTAAACTGCAATTTATATCAACATTTAATAGGCAATGCTGACACCTTTAACAATAACTGTAACTATAATTATAATGACACAGTGGAACAATATAAATATTATTCTTTTATAATGATATTACAGTTTAACTATTCATTTAACTACTGAGTAATATCTATCTATCTATCTATCTATCTATCTATCTATCTATCTATCTATCTATCTATCTATCTATCCATCCATCCATCCATCCATCCATCCATCCATCCATCCATCCATCCATCCATCCATCCATCCATCCATCCATCCATCCATCCATCCATCCATCCATCCATCCATCCATCCATCTATCTATCTATCTGTAAAGTGAAGCAGGACGCTGACAAGGAAGTGCGGATCCAAATGCAGGTTTATTGAGAATGGTCAGGCAAGCAACGGTCACAATCAGGAGCAAACACATGTGTGTATGCAAATCTACAGGTCAAAAGGCAGGCAGCAGACAGATATAAACAAACAAAACAAAGCAAGGGCCAAAAACACGGCAAGACAAGGCAAGGAAAACGGGATGTAATGTTCACAATACTGTACAACAAGACTCAGCCAAGTCTGTGTGTTAGTGCGCTGTAAAAATAGTCCAACTAATCAGTCTTTGAGCAGCTTTAGCTGTGTGAGTTAGCAATCAGCCAGGATTAGGAACTGGTGTGTCCGCAGTGCATGAATGGATCTTGTAGTCCATATAATGGCGGATTTGTAGTTCTATGTGATACTGCACAGGCTGGATCGCTGGTGATCGTGACACTATCTATCTGTCTGTCTATCTATCTATCTATCTATCTATCTATCTATCTATCTATCTATCTATCTATCTATCTATCTATCTGTCTGTCTGTCTGTCTGTCTGTCTGTCTGTCTGTCTGTCTGTCTGTCTGTCTATTTATCTATCTATCTATCTATCCGTATGTCTGTTTGTCTATCTATCTATCTATCTATCTATCTATCTATCTATCTATCTATCTATCTATCTATCTATCTATCTATCTATCTATCTATCTATCTATCTATCTATCTATCTATCTATCTATCATAGGGCTCATTGTGAAAACGTATCCCTGTATACATTTCTGGAGAGCACAAATTATGTAGCCAGAGGTACGTATGGCTGCATTTCGTCTTTAAAATGAACAATACACGGCGGTAACACCGCCAACTGCTTCTGTTTCTTTTACGCTATCGCGACGAGGAGGTTTGAGTCCTGTGAAAAATGGTTTCAGAAAGCAGGTAAAACAAAAACAAAAAGTAAAAAATTAAATAAACAAGTAAATAACAGGGTGAAAACATGGTAAGATCTGAAAACGGGGTAAAAATCAGGTGGCTGTGAGGGCTTTTCTTTTTCTGGATTGCTTTTGAAAACACTGTCGGTTGGGTTTAGTGAAGGAGGTGATTGGGTCAATCGGTGCCTAAACAGGTTTAAGAAAGAAAGTGGGGAGATCAGTCAGTCAGTGGCCTCTGGTGGATTTATGCGAAAACAGCAGGGCATATTTTGCTTTCTCCACTACTGTATATAGGGGTACATACCTGGGTTCGTTCATTTGTTCATCCATCCATCCATCCATCCATCCATCCATCCATCCATCCATCCATCATCTATCTATCTATCTATCTATCTATCTATCTATCTATCTATCTATCTATCTATCTATCTATCTATCTATCTATCTATCTATCTATCTATCTATCTATCTATCTATCTATCTATCTATCTATCCTTTCCATAAATTGTTATTGAAGAAGGACTAGAGACGCCAAGCCCCCCCCCAAAAGTACATAACATATTATAACATTTTGCGTGGGGGGTGGGGGAAATGGTTTAAACTATAGGTCTTTGAAATATGATTTGTACAAAGAAATACTGAACAATAATTATCAGTACCTAAAATATGATTTAAACTCTTAATCTCACACATTTTTACAATTTTATGTATGCAAAAGTTATGAGTATGATTGAAAACAGCTAAAATATATATTTTTAAATATATTTATTAATACTACTATTAATATTACATATTTGGTTGTTACTATTGTTAATGTATATCATCGGTTATGCTAACACAATAGCTTACCTGCAAAAATATAATGCATTTTTGTTATTTAAAAAAAAGAAAAGATAAAAAAAACAACTTTCAGTTATCGCGCAATAACTAATTGTCATTGACACTCAGGATCTGTCAGATGGTTGTGAAGTAGGCAAGTAATGTGAACAGTGTACAGCCGAGAACCATTTTACACATGTAACACTGACTACTGAAGATAATCTACTTCTTACACGCTTCAAGACAACTGAAAGACCAACATTTGCAGACCTTTCTGGGATCGTCCTATATATGGTTAAAAAAAACAAACACTTTTTTTCTTCTCAACATGATTATTAGCATATAGATCAGCTAGATCAGCCATTTTAAGTTCTTCCTTAGCATTTACTGTAATAAACAGCTCTACCTCATTTACTTCCATTATACTGATCGAAGAGTCTTACAAAGAAAAATCACCCTTCTCTATTTTGTTTTTCTCAATTTTTTCTTTCCAGTAATAAAAATAAGTTACCAAACTTTGCATGCATGAAGGGTGAGTGGATAATTTCATTGTGGGTAATTTTGGGACAAATGAGATGGGTGGTTTCTTAGCAACTAGCAGTCAAATTTGCAGCATTCAAGTTGTCAGCACCACTGGCCACGCAGACTTTCAGAATAATGGAGTGTTTGTGACTGTTTTACCTAAACTGTCATGATGAGAGCGATTCAATTCAATTCATTCATCATCATGATTGGGTTTTCTCAAACATTAGAACTATTCAGAACTATGACAGAAAGAGTACAACATTATTGGTGCTTAAAAATTACATTTGTAAGGTAACGTCCAGTAGATGCTTAAACCCCAGGGGCCGAAGACCGCGTATACGCGTTTTGATGAGTCTTCTCCTACGGAAGTCCTAAGAGGCCATGCATTAAAATATTTTTTCTCTCTTGTTTTGTCGTGATCACGACTTAATTATCTCGGGATCTCGACATAACAAAAAAGTTGTTTTCTCGTGATCACAACCTATTTTTCTTATGATCTTGACAAAACAAAAACTTGTTATGTCGTGATCACGACTTATTTTTTTTGCTTTAATTTATTTATTTATGTATTAATTATTATTATTATTATTATTATTATTATTAGTAGTAGTAGTATAGTAGTAGTATAAGTATTAATATCTGGCAAATGTCAGAACGCCGGCCTTGCGAACTGGGAGAGAATAACTGCAGACGCGCATTCGTGCAACACATTAAAGGCGTTCAGAACAGCCATAATATGAGAGCAAACGCTCGTGCTCCTGATTAATGTACATTCATGATTATGTTCATGTACATGATCATTATTTACAATAATTTGCATCAACTGTTACCATTTTAAAGCAACTCTCTGGTGCATTTTTAAAGTTGTAAATAATTTGCGGAAAGGATCAAAGCAAGTGCAGGATCTTCATCATTCTTCATAATTTAATTCATGCCTGCAGCAACTTATTTTGCGCCATATAGAGTTGCCTTAAAATGGTAACAGTTGAGGGAATATTATTGTAAATAATGGTATATAATCAAATACGTGAATATAATCATAAATGTACATTAATCAGGAGCACGAGCGTTTGCTCTCATATTATGGCTGTTCTGAACGCCTTTAATGTGTTGCACAAATGCGTGTCTGCAGTTG
Organism: Danio kyathit; assembly: GCA_903798195.1. Lineage (NCBI taxonomy): Eukaryota > Metazoa > Chordata > Actinopteri > Cypriniformes > Danionidae > Danio > Danio kyathit. Next base: position 13,595,548 of record LR812538.1, read on the forward strand.
GGCTATTCTCTCCCTATTCGCAGGGCCGGTGTAGACTCTCTGGTCAGACATTTGCCAGATAATAATAATAATAATAATAATAATAATAATAATAATAATAATAATAATAATAATAATTAATACATAAATAAATACAAGCAAAAAAAAAAAAGTCGTGATCTCGACATAACAACTTTTTGTTATGTCGAGATCACGAGAAAATTAAGTCGTTATCACGACATAACAACTTTATTAAGTCGTGATCATGACATAACTTTTTGTTATGTCGAGATCACGAGAAAACGAGTTGTTATGTCGAGATCACAAGATAATTAAGTCGTGATCACGACATAACAAGAGAGAAAAAATATTTTAATGCATGGCCTCTTAGGACTTCCGTATTCTCCTCATAACGCTGAAAAGAACTTAAATTACACTTTCAGTTTTGATTGTACAAATAAGATCAATACATCAATTGAATCTGTTAAGTGTCTAGTTTTTATTGTGTACACTCACAATGACAATAAATGTGTGCTTTTGCAAAATAAGGATAATAAACAGTGTATGCACTCTCTCTTTTCTCTTTCCGCAAAATGTTTTTAGAAACGCGTCAGTAAAATGCACTGAAACTCTGCAAAAACAAAACACACAGACATGAGACACATATCTATAGAAAGCTTGAAGTGTCTACTTTTAAATGCATCGAGTGCATGTTGAAAACAAATTTCAATTATCTAGCAGACAAAAAAAAGCATATCAGTGTTGGTGTATTGAGTGTGTTATAATATTTTGGACGTCATGTTTCATCTGCTATCATCTGTCTCTGCCTAGGAAAAGTCTAATTGGCCACTTTAGACTGGTTGCTTGCTTCTGATTGCTGCGACACAACTTCCTTGGTGGCCTTCTTTGTTTCGGGATTTTGGCTTTGTGTTTTCTTAAATGTTTGTTTGTTGGGAAGTGCAGAGTTTTTGTATGTGTCAAAGTTTGTGACTGTTTGCTCTTTAATAATATTTTCTTACATTTTTATAGTGCTTTTTTGGACACTCAAAGCGCTTTACATATTTTTTGGGGAGATCTCCTCATCCACCACCAGTGTGCAGCATCCACCTGGATGATGCGATGGCAGCCATATTGCACCAAAAGACACACAACACACCAGCTGATTGGTTGAGAGGAGATAGAGTGATGAAGGCATTTATGATATGGGGATGTTTAGGATAGGGATGGGCATTTCTGACCATTCTTCATTTCGATTAATCCACAGGTTTTACAAACGAGTACTCGATTAATCGGGGCGGGGCGTGTGTGCGTCATAGGGGCGGGGCTTAATCAAGAGGCGGGGCGTGTGTGCGTCATAGCGACAATTAAATAACATTCAATAAAAAAAAAAAAAAAAAAAAAAATATATATATATATATATATATATATATATATATATATATATATATATATATATATATATATATATATATATAAAGCCCTGTTAAAAATGTTGTTGATAAAACTATGACAGGATTCAGAAAACAATTAAATCAACGCTGTTGGGTTATTAAAAATCACCATCAATATTGGTTAACACAGTAAACATTTAAAGAAGTGTAACAAGTGGCGTATTTAGGCATGGGCAATATGGTCGATGCCCATAGCGGCATCTGGGTGGCACGGGGAGACGGTGCGAAAAAAACGAGCCAAGTACAAGCTTTGAGTTACGATTTACTTTATGCAAGTGTATTAATTTAAAGTAGTAATCCCAGAATAAAGACGTTAGAGGCCATTCACATTTGGCGTATTTTGCATGTGCAAGCTTGTTATTGTCTATGTGCAACCGAAACAAAGGTGGTGAAAGCAAACTGATGCATGCATGCGTGCAGAAAACCATTCCCGCGCGCCTTACGCGCTGCTCTGCACCCGGTGTGAATAGGCCTTAGGCTACATGCACGCCGGTAAAATACACGCCGCTTATGTACTGTGAAACCGGAGTAACTTTAATGCTGAGGTGTAGGCGCGCAGCGAGCTTTGCAAGTCGACAAAACTAAAGTTATTATATGATGATGATCTTATTTTGACTAGCCTATATGGCTATGAAGCAGAAAGGAGAGATGATGAATCAGGGAGGTAAGACTTAATAACATTAATTCTCAGCCATGAGTCGGGTCTAAGACTACAGATAATTACATAAAATTTATATTCTTTGTATTCTACAGAATTTACTTTAATATTCAAGCAAAAGATTTTTTGCGATCTTAGCTTCTTAGCTTATCACTCCAGCTGTGTCTACATTTTTTCCAGTTACATTTTGGATTGATTTCTGTTATTTATTTAGAATAATAATTGTACAATAATAATAATAATAATAATAATAATAATAATAATAATTTTATTTCTAAGTACATTTCTAAAAGCAGGTGGTTCGCCCAGGGTGCCATTCAAACCGCCACTGACGTGAAGCATGTAGGTTTTCTACATGAGGCATTGTAAATAAAATTAATCATAAAGCCTAGAGACACAATATGAAAATATTATATTACAAATTGTGTTTATCTACACAAACAGAAAGTGGATGCGGTGCGCAGGGCGCTTTAAAACAACAGCAACTGAAGCCGCGCAGAAAAAAGAAACCAAAGTTATTTTACAGTATTATCCCCTTCAATATGTGTCTTATTATTACTATAAATATTTTGGATCCGTTTTTAAAACTATAATCTACCTTTTTCTATATTGTTGACAACAACAATAAAAACACACGATACTCTGCAGTTCAGTTATTTTATTCAACTGACATTTTTACCAAAACAATATTTTACTTCAGCAGCATCACAACAGATGTGGATCAAAAAGGTTTTTTTTTTTTTTTTTGTAAAAGGTTTGCAAAAATAAAGTTTCACCAAAACTTAACCAAACGGCTGTTAAGTAGCACAGTGATGCGCGGATGGCGGTATAGGCTATCCGCGGGCGCTGCAGATAATCCGCGGGTCGGGTAATAAAAAAATACATTATGATTAATTGTGGGTGGGTCATAGCAGTTGACCAGCAAAAAACAGAGAGTAGACTTCGCAGAATGTGAAGATGAGACGCCCAAGCACAGTGCAAAGAAAAAGACCAAGTAAACATAAGCCTATAAACATAACATAACATATTTGCTGTTTAGGCTGAAGTGACACCGTTTTTGTTATCTTTTTCCATATGTAAAAGCTGAATCTGCTGTTAATAACGAACGATCCACAGTAACCTATCATCATGCTTAAAACAAAGAATTGGAATTATTATGTCGATCGGGTGCGGGCTCGGGAGTGGATATATATATCCAAATATAAAATAAAATAAAATAAAATGTGTGGGCGGGTGGCAAGCGGATGATTAGAATGAAGGAGCAGATTCGGGTGACATTTCAGCTGATCCGGGCATCTCTAGCACATAGCCTAACTAAAATTAGAAGCTAGCATAATTTGGCTGCGTAAACTTAAAATAAAATAGCCTGAATATTTTTTACCACATCTATAAAACTTAAAGATTAGGTAAAGTAACATTTCTTTCAAATTGACCAGTCAGTGGAGGTAAATAAAATAAAGCTGGACTAATTTAACTATGCTGCTTAAACTTAAAACAAAAAGAGCCTGAATATTTTATCATGCATGGCTAATAAAACTTAACACAAGGAAGGACTACATGTTTTTTTCAAAAAGATCAGTCGGTCTACATGCTCCGATGAAAGCCGAGTGCGAAGTTTATTTTCAATTAGACGGCGGTGGAAAAAGGCGCTCAGAAGGCAGAGAAGTTGCAGGAACAGCCAGGTACCACTGGGCAAGGGTGCTTAGCCTTGCAGATCGAGACTCATTTACTTGCACCACAATAAAGGATCCGGGTTTAGAGAGATGCATGGCACCATGAAGTAGCTTTCGATTTTGGTGTCATCCGGTGAAACATCATCACTCGTGCCATAGGCTAGTCCTCGCCGAAAAGATTGTCTGACATGGCGCGCACATGACAGCTGAAAGCATCACACACCAGACGCGCACATTCGCATGGTATTTAAAATGAAACTATTCAGATGGCGCTCTGTGGCGCGGCAGAAATATGAAGTGTCCTGAGTCATGGCTGGGCACCGCTGTGTACCCTGAAACCGTTTAGAATTCTGAAATGCGCTGCGTGGCGCGGCGCTTCTGGTGTGTGAGCCCCTATACTCCATCTGCGCTCAGGTCTCTCTGGACCGCAACTCCCTGCAGCCATAACCAATCAAATATCAAACTACCGCCCAAATACCAGCATGACCAATCAGAAAGATTTAAAGTAATTTAATTTTAGAGCCAATCGATCATCGTTTTCATGCTCGATCGTCGCTGATGCGTTCGATTAATCGATTAATCGAATGATCGTGCACATCCCTAGTTTAGGAGTCCATTGTGGACAGAGGAATGCCGGTGTAATGCCGGGGTTAAACCCCTACTCTTTTTTAAGGACATCCTGGGATTTTTAATGACCACAGATAGTCAGGACCTCACGGCGCTCACTGAGCAGTATAGAGTCCCCATCAATATACTAGGGCGTTAGGGCCCACACAGACTGCAGGTTGAGCACCCCTGTTGGTCTCACTAACACCACTTCCAGCAGCAACCTAGCTTTACCATGTGGTCTCCCATCCAGGTTCTGATCAGACACAGCCCTGCATAGCTTCAGTGGCCGATTGTGAGAGTTGCTTTGTTTGCGTTACTTTTTATCTACTGGCTTTTTTTGACGTTTATAGTTTGTAAATATTGTATATAATATTGGGATAGTAGGAGTCTGATGCCAGTTTATTTGAAAAAACTTTTGATCTCTGTTTTTCTGTTAGTTAGAGTGGTTCATTGTATTTTATTTTCTTTAATTTTGAATAGGCAAGGTAAAAGTTTAAAATAAAGGAATTTTTGTTTGTCATTTTGGCCTTGTCAGCTCCCAAACTCAAAACCCCAGTACATTTTGTTTTTAAATTTTCTTTATCTTGGCGACGCAGTGGCGCAGTAGGTAGTGATGTCGCCTCACAGCAAGAAGGTCGCTGGTTCAAGCCTCGGCTGGGTCAGTTGGCATTTCTGTTTGGAGTTTGCATGTTCTCCCTGCGTTTGCATGGGTTTCCTCGGGGTGCTCCGGTTTCCCCTACAGTCCAAAAACATGCGGTACTGGGGAATTGGGTAGGCTAAATTGTCCGTAGTGTATGTGTGTGAATGAGTGAGTATGGATGTTTTCCAAAGATGGGTTGCAGCTGGAAGAGCATCCGCTGCGTAGAACATGTGCTGGATAAGTTGGCGGTTCATTCCGCTGTGGCGACCCCAGATTAATAAAGGGACTAAGGCGAAAAAGAAAATGAATGAATTTTCTTTATCTTGTCTCCAACTCAGGCTCATTCTGATTACGTAGCCCTATATACATTTCTGGAGAACGCCAAATACGACCCAGGAGCAACATTTTTTCCAGTTTTTGTTTTTGCGAATCCGCCAATACTTTTTTTGATATGTCAAATTTCTCTCGCGAGTGCCATTCCCGCCTGCTCTTCTCACATAAATCCACCAGAGGCCACTGTCGACTGACTGATTGACTGACTGACCGTCCCTATACCCAACCGATAGTGTTTTAAAAAGCACAGATTGACCAGCGCCCATCCACTTCCCTAAACCCAACCAACAATGTTTTGAAAAGCAATCCAGAAAAGCCTTCGCGGCAGCCTGATTTTTACCACATTTTCAGATTTTACCACATTCTCACCCTGTTATTTACTTGTTTATTTTTTGGCTTTTGTTTTTGCCTTACCTGCTGGAACCGTTCTTCACCAGACTTAAACCTCGTTGTCACGATCAACTCCGCTCTGCGTCTCAAATCCTCTGACGCACGTGGTGAGCTAACTGGACAAACTAGTAACAGCGGAAAAGCCATCCACATGGAGGTAAGTGGTCAGTTAGTAATCGTGAAAAGGATCATACCACTCCGTACCGTTTGTTTTAATGATGAAATGCAGCCATACGTACTTCTGGCTACATAATTTGCAATCTCCGGAAATGTATATAGGGCTATAGCATTTTCAGAATAAGCCTATGTTGCTTCCCTGCTGAAAAAAAACAGCTTAAACCAGCCTAAGCTGGTTGGCTGGTTTTAGCTGGTCGACCAGCCTGGTTTTAGAGGGGTTTTGGCCATTTCCAGGCTGGTTTCCAGCCATTTCCAGCCTGGTTTTATCTGGTCAGGCTGGGAGTTGACCAGCTAAAACCAGCTTGACCAGCCAAAACCAGCTATGTCCAGCTTAAACCAGGCTGGTCATTTTCCAGCCTGACCAGCTAAGACCAGGCTGGAAATGGCTGGAAACCAGCCTGATAAAATGACCAAAACCCCTCTAAAAGCAGGCTGGAAAACACTTAATTTTGACATATTTCTCAAAACAAGACATTATTTTCTTCTCGTCTAGAAAATGCTTCTTGATTTAGAAATTTTTAGATATTTGGAGTAGAAACGAGAAAAAACTAAGTAAGAAAAACATTTTTTGCAGTGCAGGATCTGTCAGATGGTCCTGATGTGAACATTTGATCCCCACAACATATGAAATATAATGTACACACACACATACACACAGACCATTGAGATCAGTGTGATATTTGGTGCTGTTTGATTTGGTTTATTTTTTAAATAATGCCTTTTGAATGTTTTCAGTGCAAGATATAGAATCCTTAATGGATTGTTTAGGACATGAAATCAACACTAACGCCATGACTTTTCAGCTAATGAAGGACGTTCTGCTGATTTGCCACTTTAATCAGGATGTTTGAGTGAAACCGAGTAAGGAGGAATGGTCTTGAATGACTGAGTACTTGTTTTTTCTTCACTCTATCAGAAAGTGCATTGAAAATCTGAAAAAAAAAAGTCACAGCAGTTCATTAATCACAAAGAAGAGAGAGGTAATGAATACTGGAAGAAATCAAATCATACTATTAACCTTATTCTGCAATGTGGAAGTGCGCTCGTTTTTTGCGATTGCTTTAAAACTTCAGATTCAGTCGCCTATGAGAGAAATTACTAGGAATAATAAACAGCCAACAGTCAATCTACCATCTACATGACTGTAAATAAAAAGTAGAGGTAACATTTTAATTGAAACCACAATTCATGCTATTAACAAACCATTAACTAATAGTTTTAGCTCAATAAACTGCTAATTAGCTTCTTATTAATAGTTAGTAAGGTAGTAGTTGGGTTTAGGTATTGCGTAGGGTTGGGGGTGTAGAATAAAATCATACTTTATAACTATATCGCAACAATAGGCAGGTACATACTAAGCCAGTAGTTGGTGAATTGAGTGAACCAAGACTTAAACTAAAGTGTTACCAAAGTAGAATATTGATTTATTCATTCATTTCTTTTCTTTTTGGCTTAGTCCCTTTAATAATCTGGGGTCGCCACAGCGGAATGAACCACCAACTTATCCAGCACATGTTTTACGCATGTTTTTGCTCTTCCAGCTGCAACCCATCAATGGGAAACACTCATACACACTCATTCACACACATACACTACAGATCATTTTAGCTTACCCAATTCACCTGTACCGCATGCCTTTGGACTTGTGGGGGAAACCGAAGCACCTGTAGGAAACCCACACGAACACGGGGAGAGCATGCAAACTCCACACACAAATGCCAAGTGACACAGCCGAGGCTCAAACCAGCGACCTTCTTGCTGTGAGGCGATAGCACTACCTACTGTGCCACTGCGTCGCCACAAAGTAGAACAATATGATGAAAATTAGATGGAAGTGAATGAGACCGGAAGTCTCCAGCCACTCGTACATGAAGAATCAGTTCAATAGAAGTATTTTAATGTCCAAAAAGTACATTTAAAAGGGATAAGCGTGTGAACACAGGCTTAAGTTCACACAATGCTACATGCTAAACTTTCAGAGAGTCTCTAAAAATCACAAATCAATCTGAAACTAGCCCTACACTCAAGAAACATATGAAGAAAAAGTCTTTGAAAAGAAAGAGTGAAGAAAAGCAAAAGGCTTGAAAGACAATATTAAAAAGCATCAGAGCAAAAATACACAGAGACATGTTCACAGAACTGTGTGGTTTTGGAGGCAAAATGCGTCTCTTGTTGACGTCTTCTGTTCTTTCAAAGAAACAGTTCACCCATAAATGAAACCCTGTCTTTATTTGCTCACCCTCATCATGTTTTTTTTTTCCAAATCCATATGAATTTCTTTATTCAGCAAAACATACAAGTCTACATACAGTCACTCTTTTCCACTCTTTTCTCATTTCAAGAGTTCACACTTAGCTGATGATTGATAATAAAGCTTGTTTGGCATGTTGCCCCGGGAGAGAGCCCTGAGGTCATAAGATCCTCGAGCCCGGGGCTCCCTCACGTTTGCAAGGCGAGAGGGGAGTTTGAGCTCAGGTAGATCTAGAGAACTCCCCTGCTGTAGTAGCTAATGAACAGATAGTGATTGCTCTTAAGAGATAACTACCTACTAGGAGCATGTCTATGATGCTGATTTGGATTAGTCAATTAACTCAAGTTGCATGTTTTTGGACGGTGGGAGGAAACCAGGGAACCCAGGAGAAAACCACGTGAGCACGGGGAGAACGTGTAAACTCCACACAGAAACGTTGGCTGGCTTGGTAAGGACTAGAACCAGTGATGTTCTTTCTTTGAGGCAACAGTGCTAACCACTGGGCCACCATGGCACCCATCTAGAAAAGGAGGAGAAGTAGGGGTGGAAGGGGGATTCTTCAAAATGAAGATGGCTGTTATATGGAACTAAGGGTATTTATAGTGGCTTAGGAATCGTCTAATTGGGGAATCATAAATTTGATAATGCGGGACCAGCCGCAATAAATAATAAACATGTGATCCTCTCAAAATTAGTTAATAAATAAACTTCACTTATGAAAAAAAAGGATGCAAAGCACTATAAAAGTGTTGCAAAACTCCAAAGGCATGTGGGCTACTGTATATTCTTAAGCATTGTCTTATGGATAAATTAATAGTTTTATACAAGGAATTAATCTCAATTTAAGTGATAATTTTTGGAAAAACACTTGTTTCTCAGGGTTTAAACAAACATATGTGTGCGTTTTCAACCCTTGTCAGTTTAAACTTCTAATATATGTTTTTTTTTTTCAGCTTACAGACAAAAATATGTACAGAAAATAAGAGTACAGTTGAAGTTAGCTCCACTTTAATTTTTTTTCTTTTTTAAATATTTCCCAAACTATGTTTAACAGAGCAAGGGGATTTTCACAGTATGTCTGATAATATGATTTCTTCTGGAGAAAGTTGTATTTGTTTTATTTCGGCTAAAATAAAAGCAGTTTTAAATTTTTTAAAAGCCATTTTAGGGACAAAATTATTAGCCCCTTGAAGCTAATTTTTTTTTCGATAGTCTACAGAACAAACCATCATTATACAATATTTTGCCTAATTACCCTATCCTGCCTAGTTAACCTAATTAACCTAGTTAAGCCTTTAAATGTCACTTTAAGCTGTATAGAAGTGTCTTGAAAAAGATCTAGTAAAATATTATTTACAGTCATCATAATTCTGGCTTCAACTGTAAGGCTGCAATTACACAGCATTTTTTTCTCTCATGTGACACAGATGGGATATGGCCCATGTATGCAAGCAGGAAAAAAAATCACATGGATTTACTCAAATCAGATTTAGGCCATGTTCATATGTGAAAATGTATCCGATATAAATCGGATATGTGCCCTCGTGTCTACAGTGTAAGCAGGTAGATTGGATTTTCACCTGTCAATGCGAGTCCCGCATCATTAAAAACCATAGCCAATGGCATAAACTCTGACGCTTTCATTTGGGAACAGACTTCAGCAGAATCCCAAACTTTAAATCTCATACACGAGGACGATGAGATGTTATCAACACACTGCGTTGCACTGTAGTTGCACCTGGAAAAAGCAAGTGCATCCCAACCAGGTTGCTTCCTATTTGCGTGTAAAAAAGATTTTATATTGTCATATAGCACAAGTATTTAGTGTGGTTTATTTATAAACTAATTTCGAGAGGATCACGTGCTTATGATCAACACGGCTGGCACCTTATTAGCTCCGTAATCTGCCCTATTAGATGATTACGGACACACTATAAATAACCAGAGATTTCACTTCAGTTATCTTTGTCTCGAAGTTCCCCCCTCCTTCCACCCCTACTTCCACCCTTTCCTATAGGGCGACACGGCGGCCCAGTGAATAGCACTGTTGCCTCACAGCAAGAACGCTACCAGTTCAACCTCCCATTGAGCCGGTTGGCGTTTCTGTGCGGAGTTTTCATGTTCTCCCCGTGTTCGCGTGGGTTTCCCCCGGGTTCCCTAGTTTCCTCCCACCATCCAAAAACATACACCATAGTCAATCGACTAAACCAAATTATTGCCTAAGACAACTTTAGTTTACACTTTTCACATGGCGATAAGCGGGGGAGTTCTCGAGACCTTCCTGAGCTTGAACTTCCCTCTCGCCCTTCTAACGGGAGGGAGCCCCGGGCTCGAGGATATACGAGCTCCGGGCTCTCTCCCGGGACAGCATGCCAATTACGCTTTATTGATCATCAGCTAAGTGTGAACTCTTGAAAGCATGTTAACGAGAGAGAGAGAGAACGCAATATCCATCACGTAACCAATATAAACTATTTTAAAACTGTGGCATGCATCACATGCATAAATCCCACCACAGACATTACATTAAGATGCCTACTGGTTTAAAAATGCCTAGTTAAAAAGAAGATGGCAAAATGAGAATGTTTCTGTCATAAACTAAAGTAAAACAACTTGTCAAAAAGAATTTTAAAAAATTCAACCCTGTAAGCACATTAAAACAGGAATGGCGAAAAGAGCACTCTTTTATTTATCAGCTGTCAATCAATCTGCTGTAAATCTTATCAATTTGTCAGTCAGCGCCTGCTCTTTTTTCCGGGTCGTTGCGCCTTTGCCGTGTGGTGTGCAAATACAAACAACTGGATACGAGTCGCTTTTAAAAGATGATGTAAGCAGGTCATCAATAAAATCGGATACAGTCACAAAATTGGATATGACCATCAAGAGTGTAAATGCAGTCTAAGTGTACAGTCAAGTACAAAGAAATGTATGTCAAAAGCACACACAAAAAAAGGTCATATAATGTTATATAATGTAGGTCTATGGATGTGCACAGTTAGGGCAGGAAATTGCATGTGCATTAGGATTTAGTGATCAGTGATTTAGATTAGATCAGTTAAATGTTGAGAAATTTTTATACTAGTTTGTGTATAAGTTATATTGCAGTAAAGAAAATGGAGAAAATAAAAAAAGAGAAAAGTGTTACAAAACTCTGCTAAAGAGCCTTGACTTAATCCAGAAATGCTGGGGTTTAGAATAGACAGACTAACCCCTGGTTTCACAAACAAGGTTTAAGGCTAGTTTTGGATTAAATTGCATGTTTGAGCTGTCTCAATTGAAAATAACTTGCAGTGAGATGTCTTAAAATATGTCAGTGTCATTTTTTGTCAACAGGTGCACACCAGTAATGTATTTTTCTAAGGCCGTTTTTATAAATGTGGCTTAAATAGCCTAATTTAACTAAGGTCTAGTCCTGGCTTAAGCTAAGCCCTGTTTGTGAAACTGGGCCTAAAACACATATTTTGGGAAAAGGAGGCATGGCTATCCACAATCCTCTCTGATTGGTCTCCTGGACTATTGCATATTTTGACTGCAGGTATAAATGCTAGCAAAATGTGTGCATGCACCGTGAGTGTGAATGGTAAAGTATGATGTATTATAGGCTATATATATATACAATCCCAATTCTAACCTGTCGCTCATATAGGGCCATATAGTCGACACAGGCTCATTGTAAAAACATACCCCCATACACATTTCTGGAGAGCATGAGTTATGTAGCCAAAGCCAGAGAACACTACTGGGCGGTATGACGCTGCGGATGGCTTCGGTTTCTTTTCACCCTACCAGCTGACCGCTTACCTCTGCGTGGATGGCTTATGCACTGTTACCAGTTTGGATTGGTAAGTCGGTCAATCAGTCAGTTGACAGCTGCCACTGGTGGATTTACGCGAGAACAGCAGGTGCAAATGGCACTCGCGAAAGAAATTTAAGATTTAAGAAAAAGCGTACACAGTGGCCTCTGGTGGATTCGCAAAACAAAAACTGCAAAAAAAAAGACATAGCTCCTGGGACGTATTTCACGATCTCCAAAAATGTATAGACTGATTTCACGCGGCCGCCATTAAAAAAGCGAAATCGAGGCTGCAGTGGGAAGAAACCCGGAAGAATAACCTGAGTCACACAGGAATGTTGTGTACCTGGCTGTATATCTTATCAGTGAAGAGAAAGCGACATAAATATATAATTTCACTGTCTTCCGAGTGACCCGAAGGTCCGTTCTGAATGGAAAGTGAAAATAAAAAGGGATATCGGACCTCATTTTCAGCTAAGTTTAGGGAAATGCCACTAGTAAGCTAACATTTTCTTTCCCAAACACGTTTCAGCTGCCATTTATCAAACTCAAGTTAATGAACTGATTCTTTCACTATAATATACCTGTCAAGATATTGATTTTCGATACTGAAATTTATAAAAACTGTCAATTTCCCACTAACATTTAAGCACTTTTGAACGCAACAGTGCTGATTTGCCATGGTGTTCACGTGCTCAAAAGAAAGGACTGTGATTGGCCGTGCAGGTCATCAGTTCAGCGCACTTCACCGCTGTTTACCAAGTGCAAACCAGTACAAACACAGATGAGAGATCCGCTGATGACTCGACTGATCTTTGTGGCTTTAAGACACTCCACTGTTCCTGCACTCAGTGAGGTGCGGTGAAGTGATTACCTTCACAGCCAATCACAGTCATTTCTGTTGAGCACCTGTGAATACCATGGCAAATCAGCGGTGTTTAAACGTTAGCGGGGAAATTGACATTTTTAAAACTTCAGTACCAGGACAACAGTATTACAGACAACGCGAGGGTGTGCTACAGAAGACTGCATTGTTTTATCATTCACCGGGTTACATAGGCTGAAGCAAGCAGGAAAGCCCCCACTGTGTTTACCTGGTGCCATGAACTGAACCCCAGGAGGACACTCTTAATGGGATTGTGATGTTGTTTGATGCCTAATATGCTTTTAATTGTTTAAATTAAACTGAACTGAATGATATTAAAGTGATGTTTACACCATATCTGCGTTTTGAAATCGCGGCAACAGCTGGAGGTTTATAGTCCACAGCATGTTGTTGCAATGTTTATAGCGCTGATCCTATACTTCCGGGTTTCTTCCCACCGCAGCCTCGCTTTCATGTTTTAAAATGGCGGCCGCGTGAAATAAGTGTATATAGGGGTACATATCAACAATGAGCCTGGGTTGCATATAGTTCTTCAAAAATGTGTTTTTCAGGAGGACCACACTATAAACAAAGGGGTATGATAGTTTTCTCTGAATACACCAGCCACAGCAGCAACATGGCTCGAAACCAAGCAAGGAGATCCACAAAGTATCAAAATGAACTATGAACTTGATCTTCAAAGAAACATTTTGAAAGAAAAACAATGCTAAATTTCTCTAACAATAGTCCCTTAATATCCACTGCAAAATAATAACATTAAAAAAGATTTAAAATTGTGATAACCTTACCTGCTGTCTTGACAGTACATAGACCAATCTGTCATAAAAGTCTGGTGGCCGTGATAATGCTTTTTACAGCACGTCTGGTATGTTGTTTTCTTGTGGTTACATCCATGAAAAGGAGCACTGTAAATAAAAAGTATAGTTTCAAGCATTTTCAAACACTTAAAGGCTTGTATACACAAGACGCACTGCACTGCCTTTTGTCAACATTAGTAAAGTTAGCAGTGCGCTGCGCTTTTTATGTTACTAGGCAACCACTGTATCAACTGTCTTGGTGCTGGAGCACATGACATCAAAAACTATAGGCTTTCAGTTCATTTATACGGAAGTTTAGCGTCAACGCTCACTCACCACGTTACACTCAAGTTCCATATGAATGAATTAAAAATGATGACCTGCGAAGCTCGTAACATACACTAGTGATAACATGATGATTCAATTCAATTCAATTCATCTTTATTTCTATAGTGCTTTTACAATGTAGATTGTGTCAAAGCAGCTTAACATAGAAGTTCTAGTAAATTGAAACAGTGTCAGTCCAGTTTTCAAAGTTCATTCAGTGTAGTTCAGTTCAGTGTGGTTTAATTTCCACTGCTGAAAGTCCAAACACTTAAGAGCAAATCCATCTATGATGATGTGTGCGTGTGTACTAGTGTCCCATTTTTTAGAGGGACATTTCTATCTCTAACCTTTTACACTCTGTTTCAAGGGTCAAGGGGAAGGCGCAGGGGTAGCAGAGGGGTATAGAATAGATTTGTGGTTGGGCTGTAGTGTGGACAGAGATTGAAACTCAATAAGAACAGCAGTCTGGATGAGAAGAGTTTTGATTTTAAAACACAGTTTTAAAATGTACTTCCGTAATATTGTGTCCTAAATACAAGAATTTTGGCTGCGTGCACTAGACCCAACATGACAGATAAATGTATCTGAGTCATTCAGAAGTGCACAGCACTCCCAACAAAATCAAACTAATGCTAAATAGGCCAATAGGGTAAGCAAGAATAGTATAGTATAATAGTATTTCAAAGATGTGTTTGCTTACCCCGCTGGCAGAATATTTTACTTATTTTAAAGAAAAACTTGTTTATAATTTGACTTATTATTGTCGCAATCACCAGAGATCTATGCTTGCAGATCGCTGGTATGCATGCGGATCCCTATAAGGACTACAAATTCCCCGGTATATGAACTACAAGTTCCAGTCATGCACCACACACACTCACACCAGTTCCTGATCCTGACTGATTGCAAACACACAGCCAGAGGATTGTCAAAGACAAGGATTACAAGGACTTTAAATCCGGCGCGCACACACAAACACATCTTGGCTGAGTCTTGTTATACTGAATTGTGAACATTACAACACGTTTTCCTTGCCTTTTGACCCTCACTCTGTTTTGTTTGTTTTACTGTTTATTCCTGTCTGCTGCCTGCCTTTTGACTATCTGCCTGTTTTATGACTACAACTCTGGATTTCCTGTGTTTGCCCCTGTGTTGACCGTTGCTTGCCTGACCATTCTCTGTTCATTAAAACCTTCGTTTGGATCCGCACTCTGTTGTCAGCATACCCATTTAAATTACAATTATCTCCCAGAAAACAAGGTAATATTTTGTGCTTGTCTAGAAAAGCTTCTTGATTTGAGAATTTTTAGATATTTGCACTAGAAACAAGACAAAAACCCAAATTAAGAAAACGTATATATATTTTTTGCAGTGTTGTTGTCTGCATTCACTTAATGGAGCTTAAAAATGACTTGTTCTTCAGATTTGATCTTTTTATGGTTCAAAGAATGTCATTCAGGTTAGGAACAACATGAGAATGAGTGCATTGTTCCTTGGAAAAAAGTATTCATGACATCTAAAAACGGGTAATTGAGAGGCAGATTCATTTTGAGGTAGTTTTGAATTTTATCTGACATTATCTCCAAAATGATATTGATAAGATAAGAATGGAATGTGGAAAGGTGTTTCACTTTGTCTTTTTCAAAGTTAAACAACTCTACGCTGCCATAAAATCTTTTCTTTTTCTTTCTTATTTATAGTCAAGTACAAAGAATGAGGCGCCAGCATCTTGACACCACTCTTCTCTAGCTCTGCCGTGTAAAACAGAACTTAGTTTTTAAAAAGTGGTTCTTTTGTTGAAGACTCTCGAAGAGACTGCAGTGCAAGTGTAGCAGATGAGTTCAGGTGTAAGTGCTGTAATTTAGTCAACTGCTTTGTGACAAGTAAGAAGTTTCTTTTTGTCAGTGTAATTATATGATTGGTCTTTTTAGTTGAGTTTGCCTCTGCATATCTTATAAGTTTAAAACCAATTTAAAACAGGCAAATTGATGTTAACTGGTGCATGTTACTGCAGTTTGATTTTCTTTTTTCTTCATTATATATATATATATATATATATATATATATATATATATATATATATATATATATATATATATATACAGTTGAAACGAGAAGTTTACATACACTGTATAAAAAGGCACATAACCATTTAAAAAAAGTAAAACTTTTTCTCTTTTAGGTAAGTTAGGATTTTCACATTTGTTTCTTTTATGCTTAAAAGCAGAATAATGAGAGAGATATTTTTTGAGAAATTGTTTTAACTTTTCTTGAAAGTCAAGTTTACATGCAATAAGATTATTATGCCTCTGAAAAAAGCTCAGATGATGGTGTCAAGGTTTTGGAAGTTTCTGATTGGCTAATTGACAACATTTGAGTTATTTGGAGGCACAACTGTAGAATAGTATTTAAGGAAAACCTCACTGCTTCCTTGTGTGACAACATGGGAAAATCAACAAGCCAGAATCAACAAAAAAGCCAGATTACAATTTGCTAAATTACACTGGGAAAAATAATAATTTTTGGAGAGATGTCCTGTGATCTGATGGAACTAAGATTGAACTGTTTGGCCATAATGACAAGTGTTACATTTGGAGGACAAAGAGGAAAGCTTACAAGCCTAGGAACACCATTCCAACTTTGAATGGGGGCGGCAGCATCATGTTGTGGGGCTGTCTGCTGCAGGAGGGACTGGTCCACTTCACAGCATAGATGGCATCATGAAGAAAGAACATTATGTAGAAATACTGAAGCAACATCTCAAGACACCGGCAAGAAATTAACACTTGGCCACAAATGGGTCTTCCAAACAAATCATGACCCTAAGCATACTGCCAAATTAGTTAAAATGTGCTTGAAGGACAACAGAGTGAATGTTTTGGAGTGGCCATCACAAAGCCCTGAGCTCAATCCTATAGAAAATTAGTGGGCAGAGTTGAAAAAGCTTGTGCAAGCAAGACAGCCTACAAATATACCCAAAACATTTGACCAAAGTTATACAGTTTAAAAGCAAAGCTAAAAAATACCAAGGAAATGTATGTAAACTTTTGACTGTCTAGAATATAATAAAAAATTATCAAAAAAAAAAACCTCTCATTATTCTGGCATTTGGCAAATGTAAATGATTTAGGTAATACTAACAGACCTAAAATAGTAAACGTTTAGTATGATTTACCATCAGACATTTAAAAAAAATGGTTATGTTCCTTTTTTTAGAGTGTATGTAAACCTCTGCTATATATATATATATATATATATATATATATATATATATATATATATATATATATATATATATATATATATATATAACAGACTCATTCTGAAAAAATATCCCTATATACATTTCTGGAGATCGCGAATTAAATAGGCAGAGGTATGTTGGCTGCATTTCATCTTTAAAACAAACGCTATGGGATGGTATGTCACTGTTCCTTTTCATGCTTACCATCTGACCCCTTACCTCTGTGTGGACAGCTTTTCCGCTGTTACCAGTTTGTCCAGTGGCTTGCCACATACGTCGGTGGACTTGTGATTTGGAATCGAGTTGACCATGACGACGGAGTTTGAGTCTGTCGAAGAAGGGTTCCAGAAAGAAGGCAAAAACAAAAGCCAAAAAATAAAATAAACAAGTAAATAACAGAGTGAGAATGTGGTAAAACCTGAAAATGTGGTAAAAAGCAGGCTGCTACAAGAGCTTTATTTTTCTGGATTGCTTTTGAAAACACTGTTGGTTGGATTTAGAAACGTGGGTGGGTCAATCAGTGCTTTTTTAAAACACTATCGCTTAGGTTTAGGGAAGGAGGAGGGTGGGTAAGTTGATCAATCAGTCAGTCAACAGTGGCCTCTGGTGGATTTACGCAAGAACAGCAGGTGCGAATGGCACTCGCTAGAGAAATTTGAGATCTCAAAAAGTGTGCACAGCGGTCTCTAGTGGATTTGCGAAAACAAAAACTGCAAATGTCTGGTTATGTATTTCGCTCTCTTCAGAAATGTATATAGGAGTAGGTAATCAAAATGAGCCTGGGTTTTATGTATGGATAGTGGACAAGTAGTGTTTTTTGTAAAGCAATTTCTGAAGAAAAAATAGATATATACAGTAGGTTAAAATCTGAAAAAGGGGTTACTAACTATTAATTCTTCACTGTTAGGGATTTTTTTTAAATTACACAGCATTCAACTGTAATATGAAGTGAATTTTGCTGTAGGACAGTTATGCAGTATGTTACTGTATTTTAAAGTTGTATTGTAAAAATCAGAATCAGAACGAGCTTTATTGCCAGGTATGTTCACACATACGAGGAATTTGTTTTCGTGACAGAGCTTCTACAGTGCAACAGAATTACAGACAGGACTAAAAAACAGATAATAAATATATTTTAAAAAGTGAATGCAAATATACAAATTGACAAGTGTATGTACAGGTATATTACTATATACAACATAATATGTGCAGCTGTTATATGCAAATTGGCATGTAAAGTGTGTTGTTAAATAAGTGTATATGTGTATAAAAGTGTATAGCAAGTAGTGATGTTGGTTCCACAATTACTATCATCAAGTGTTCATGAGATGGATTGCTTGAGGGAAGAAACTGTTTCTGTGTCGGGCTGTTCTGGTGCGCAGTGCTCTGTAGCGTCGACCAGAAGGTGAAAGTTCAAAGAGGCAATGTGCTGGGTGACTGTATAATTGTCAGTAAATACAGTATATACAACACTGTAAATACATATACAGCAAGATAAGTGGTGCTGTAAAATGCAAATACAGTACTTTTGCTGTACCTGGTTTACACTAAGTTACTGTTGATTCTCCAGGAAATTGTTAATGCTGTTTTACTTTCAGTGTTTTGCTGAACTTAAATAGATACGATGATGAGACATAGCAAAAAATAAGGAAAACAACTCTTAATTAATAATATACAAATAGTGTTAGAGCGATTTATCTTTATTGATGGACTTACCTTCACACAGTTCTATTTATTTTATATAAAATTATGAATTTTTTTTTCTCTGTGACTTTTTTGGATTTGTCAAACATTTTCAGTAAACAGGAATACATGTAAAATGAGGTCTTAGGTATTTATTAATGATTTTAATATATAAAAGTTCTTGAACTGTGTTTCCCAGTGTTGGGTTGCAGCTGGAAGGGCGTCCGCTGCGTAAAACATATGCTGGATAAGTTGGCAGTTCATTCCGCAGTGGCAACTTCTGATTAATAAAGGGACTAAGCCAAAAAGAAAAGTACTGAATGAATGAATGAATGAATGAATGAATGAATAAATGAATGAACTATGCTTCAGACAGTCACATCATAGGACAGTTTTGTACGGAAGTCCTAAGAGGCCATGCATTAAAATATTTTTTCTCTCTTGTTTTGTCGTGATCACGACTTAATTATCTCGTGATCTCGACATAACAAAAAAGTAGTTTTCTCGTGATCACGACTTATTTTTCTCGTGATCTCGACACAACAAAAACTTGTTATGTAGTGATCACGACTTTTTTTTTTTTTGCGTTAATTTATTTATTTATGTATTAATTATTATTGTTATTATTAGTAGTAGTAGTATAGTAGTAGTATTAGTATTAATATCTGGCAAATGTCAGGACACCGGCCTTGCGAACAGGGAGAGAATAACTGCAGATGCGCATTCGTGCAACACATTAAAGGAGTTCAGAACAGCCATAATATGAGAGCAAACGCTCGTGCTCCTGATTAATGTACATTCATGATTATGTTCATGTATATGATCATTATTTACAATAATTTGCATCAACTGTTACCATTTTAAAGCAACTCTATGGCGCATTTTTAAAGTTGTAAATAATTTGCGGAAAGGATCAAATCAAGAGCAGGATCTTCATCATTCTTCATACTTTAATTCATGCATGCAGCAACTTATTTAGCACCATATAAAGTTGCCTTAAAATGGTAACAGTTGAGGGAATATTATTGTAAATAATGGTATATAATCAAATACGTGAATATAATCATAAATGTACATTAATCATGAACACGAGCGTTTGCTCTCATATTATGGCTGTTCTGAACGCCTTTAATGTGTTGCACAAATGCGTGTCTGCAGTTGGGCTATTCTCTCCCTGTTCGCAGGGCCGGTGTAGACTCTCTGGCCAAACATTAATAATAATGATGATAATAATAATAATTAATACATAAATAAATAAAAGCAAAAAAAATAAGTCGTGATCACGACATAACTTTTTGTTATGTCGAGATCACGAGAAAACGAGTTGTTATGTCGAGATCACGAGATAATTAAGTCGTGATCACGACATAACAAGTGAGAAAAAATATTTTAATGCATGGCCTCTTAGGACTTCCGTAGTTTTGAGATTTGGCTAAAAAAAAATCCAAGAGGTCTATGGAGGGCAAAGAAGTGTTTAACCATTTACAGCATTTTAAATGATGACAATAATATATATTATATAAATTTTTGTTATGTGTGACAGTGAAAATGTAACATCACGTCAATACAGAAGTCATGCTCAGGAGTTTTAGTAACAAAAACACGTTATAATAACCTGTGACCAACAAGTCGACTTTATTTACACAAACAAAACTATTTTACTGCACTTTGGAATGTTGCCTGCAATGTTTGCAAAAATATGACAAATATAACAAAGTAAACAATCTGCAAGACATTAAATGCTCTCAGTCTCCTGTCGCCAGACATTCAGACTAAAAGCAGAAGGTCTGAACTCCACTGCAGAGCTTTAATTGGCCACGGACTTTACGAAGGCTGAGGCTACTTTTGACCATGAGTGCATTTCCCGAAAGCATTGGAAGCCAACCATGGTCCCAAGTTTCATTGTTACCAACATTTCTGTGTGCAATTATTCAGTGTTTCCTGAATTAAATCTCAGATATTTGTTACAGCAGCATTTTGTAGAACAGTGTGGAAACCTGCTGACTGAATGAACCACATGGTGTAAATTGTACCTTGCAGACCTCGCAGGTTGACTAGAGTTTTTCTCTTGTGAGCAGCATGGCTAGAGTCCTTCACCTATAGTACGATCAATGTCCAGAGTTTGTTCATACTGATATTTTAGTTATGAATAAAAGAACATATGCTTGAAATTAATATGGAGTGCTAATGCCGTGTTCATGTCCTCCTGGGACTTTCGTACTTATGAGTTGACACATTCTTAATATAACGCCAGATGCGTTCAAATCACTTCCATCGACACAATATGGTGGTGTATCTTTTTATTTACTGTATATATTTTACAAGAAAATACAGCAGGATTGGTTGACAAACATGAAGAACAAATAATTAGCATCAGGTGTGTTTTGAGTTTGACAGATTTAAGCCGAAGTCACACTAGAGCAGGGGTGCTCAATCCTGTTCCTGGAGATCTACCTTCCTGCATAGTTCAGCTCCAACCCTGATCAAACACACCTGAACCAATTAATTAGGACCTGAACAGCACTTGATAATTACAGGCAGGTGTGTTTGATATGGGTTGCAACAGAAATCTGCAGGAAGGTAGATCTCCAGGAACAGGGTTGAGCACCACAGCTTTACAATATAGAGAGAAATAACAGATAAACCAAGACTGCAGTTTGGTCAATTTTCCATATAAACAGCTCTCGTTTTTAGTTCAGCATGCTTACACTTTCGTATTTTACATATGCCCTTTCGTATCACACACACATTTACTGGTAGGAATCACCTCCCGCCCTACTCATAATTCTCTCTTCATATAGCCATATATGCCTATGACATATCCATGATACAGTGTGATATAGCCTGAATCGGATCGTATCACTTTCTCACCACAATCGATCCACTCCAGAGTTTGTTTCATTCGAGCCGAGACCACCTCATTCAGGCGATCTCGGACCAATTGTTCGCGGATCCGAGTGCGATTGCTGGTTTCACATATGCCAAACGAACCGCGCTAACTGGGCAAACAAGACAGGTTCAGAAACAAAAGTCTAGGTGTAAAAGCACCCTTAATTGCATTAAAATCGAATTATTGGTTTCCATGTGAACATACTCACTGTTGCCACTGGCTGGCTTGGTTTGGAACTTGTGGAGCTGCGCATCGATGTATTTGCTCTTTAGTGTTTGGACTTTCAGCAATGAAAATTAAACCACACTGAACTGAACTAAAACTAGACTGACACAGTTTTAATTAATTAGAACTTCTATGTTTAGCTGCTTTGACAATCTACATTGTAAAAGCGCTATAGAAAAAAAAAGAATAATTGAATTCTGAAGATAAACGAAGGTCTCAGGAGATTGGAGTGACATGAGGGTGAGTAATTGATAACAGATTTTTCATTTTTGGGTGAACTAACCCATAAAACTTAAAACTAACCCACTCTTAATAATGACTTGTGATGGCATTTACGCAACAAAGTCATGGGTTGATTCCCTGAACTAATCATATGTCAATGTCGAAAGCAATTGATAAAATGTTAGCCAACTTCTTATATGATATAAATGTATATTTATGCTGTTACGTCCTACACAAGTCTAGGGGAATGCAGTGAACGCAACAATATTAATTTTAAAGAGCACTAAACTGGGACCAGTCACAACACAACAAAGAGTAGATTTCAAAGATTTATTTACAAACTCAAAAAGTCACACACAAAGTAGGTTTCAAGGAAGCTCTAGCTTCAGGAGGGGAATAAAGCCAAAATAACAACCAAAACAAGGTTCTGTCTGGGAGTAAAGCCTCTAAATAAACTACAAGAAAACAATGATGAAAATTAACAACAAAACTACACTGACTCCCTGACTGACCTCAAAACAGGAGAAAAAAGTCCAACAAAAAGAAATGGCCGTCCACCTCCTTACTGCTTCCTGGGGGAAAAAGCAAAAGAAAGAAACCAAAGTTTAAATTGTGGTACTGCACTTAGCCACAACAGATAAGTACCAATCATTAACAAGTCAGATTTTTGATCACAACAGTTCAATTTCCAACAGTTCACAACAGCTTTAAATTCACCAAAACCCAGCTAGTGCTCTGGAGAAAGGTTCCTCTCTAGCTCCTTTCTCAACGGTCAAGTGTTTGGCCTGTGTTTTTATTCCCTCTCACTCCTCCATGGTGAGTGGACACAGCTGTGGAGAGTAATCAGCAACCTGCTTGAAACTCAGGAGGGGAGGAGTCAAGACAAGAGAAAGGAAGACAGACATTTAACAATATAGACACACAATAACTTTAAACAATACGTCTGTAAACGTAACAATGCTGTTGTCTGAACAACCAAAGTTGACCATGTGAAGCTAAAGAGAAAAGCTGCACAACACTTAGTTTTTTTTTCTCTGATGTAAGTGTGCGAGTCCTCATGGGAAAACACACAGGAAGATTTTTCCCTTGGGCAGGTGAAGGGGCTAGCAGAACGGTCATGGGATCAAAATAAAGTTTGCCCCAGCCAATCAGTAAAGGGCAGGTGGTGCCCACCATGGCAGAAAATTCTGAAGAAAGCGCGTGTGTGTGTTATTAAACTCTGTAGTCTCATAAAAAGGCCTTGATTCACAAATCCTTTAGGGTTAAATGATTCACAGTGTTTTCACACAGTTAATATGGTCCTTTTGGTTTGTTTAGTGCAGCTCCAAAATCAAGGTTTGGCTTTGTATTACTTCTGTCAATTTAAAGTTTAAACAGAAAGCAGTTGTTGTTGTATGTCAGAAGAGGGTCTTTAATGTTTGTGTGGCTTCATTCCATGCTGGAAATGCTGGTTCAAATATTCCTTGGGTACCATTTACACGCTGTTTTATAATCAAAGCGCATTTATATTGCATTTCAGAAAAAAGGATCTACACTATGCCTTCATATGCAACATACAACACATGATTCATGACCATTCACGCTCACTGACCTTGCACATATTTTGCCATTTACAATTTGCATAATGGTATCATGAAAGGGACTTGTTGAATCAAGGAACGATATGCAACAGACAAGAAGTACAATAGTGTGGATAGCTGGGCCTCTTTTGTTTCAATCCATCTATACCAAAGGTCTCAAACTCAATTCCTGGAGGGCCACAGCTCTGCATAGTTTATCTCCAACCACCCCCAACTCACACCTGCTTAATAGTCTCTGTCCAAGAATACTGTGAACACCTGGATTAGTTGGATCAGCTGTGTTTGATAAGGTTGAAGCAAAACTGTGCAGACGTTTGCACTGTGCAAACCAAATTATTTGCCTTAATCTAATTAAGACAATAATATGATTAAGGTGTTTACATGACTTGCTTTTTGAACGTTACTTTCATGATCCTGTTTTACATGTTATAGCGCATAATTAGATTAACGTCATTGCGTCACAGCGCTATCTGCATTTCCTCCGGAGTTTCATGTAATTTCGGGTTTTCATTATTAATTTGTCAACTTTAACTGCAGTTTGGCACTTTCACTTTCATTCGGGCATGCCCCCCATGACAAACGAGATATTGGATGCAACTATGAACTGCTGGAAGAGTTGTTTTAATGGAAGTTCATACCTCATGCTGAATGGAAGAAAAAAACCCTCCGCATTTCACGATACAGGTGTCTGTGGTCTGCACTGACTCGGTAGGTGCAAAGAGTATCAAACAGCCGTGTGTGTGTGTGTGTGTGTGTGTGTGTGTGTGTGTGTGTGTGTGTGTGTGTGTGTGTGTGTGTGTGTGTGTGTGTGTGTACTATCCTGTCGCAAAACGCAGCGAAAAGCCCTACATGGCGGTAATAGTTTGATTAAAGTGTTTACATGTCTGCACTGCACATCAATAGTGCAACTAAAATCGGCATACTCCACATGTCTTAATTCGATTTCCCTTTAGTTCGATTATGACCTTTATCTGATTAAATTAATCAAAAATTGCTTTAAAATCGAATTATTGGTGTCCATGTTAATGTAGTCAGTGTAATGGCGGATTTGTAGTTCTAAGCGATCTATATGTTTATCAGCTATCTGCAGTCGCTAGATCACTGGTTATCATAACACAGAGAGACTATTAACGTTACTATTATTAATTACTATTACTACTATGTTTGTTGTTTCATTTAAATAAGCACACATTTGTATATTTGAATGACAAAATTAATTAGTTTAGTAGGCACAGCGACACATTTATGTTATATTTCAAAATACGTTATTTAAATGTATAGTGTTGTATTGCATTCTTTTACATATTTTTATAGCTGTTATACAACAGCAGATTTTGCACTTTACATATACACAGCTTACTTTCTATAAGTTGTTGACGTACCACATTTAATTTGTTGTTAGTTTGACAACGAACACAACACTGTTCGTAACACTAATACGTATTAGTTTGTACAATGCCATTAGTACATTTTAGTACAAATTACGCGTGCCCCAATGAGGGAATTAGGGGTGGGTTTTGGGGCAACGATACTGTAAGAAATTATATATTTTTAAATGAATAAAATCACAATAATTCATATGGTATTGTGACTTTTTGTACAATATATAAAATAGTTACGTTTCCTCGTAAGTTTGGGCTGGATATACTGCTGTTAACGATGTGATTGGTGGAATGTCTCTCAACAAGCTGCTTCAAGTCTGTGACCTTCAGTGAAGACAAATTTATTCTTCACTTTCAAGTTCGTTTTCTTTCTTTTTTCTCCCACAAAAGAACATCTGTCCGTGCCTTCTGCTTTCTTTCCTTTCCTCTCTTGCTCTATATCTCATTATAGTGGTAACTGTCAGTATTAATAGTTGTTCTTAGAGAAGGATGTCAGTGCTCTTAAAGCTCAGCAAGTGAGAGAGCGAAAGCGGGAGTACAGCAGGTGGTGTGAAAGAAGAGACAGAAAGAAACAACTGGAAGAAAAGGAGGAAGGAACTTTTAGTAAGTTTTGTCAGACATGAGAATTTAGTCTTACGTCCAACTGGAATTGCAAAAGTGAACATTGGTTATTGTATGGACACCAGTGTTTAACAATCAATCAATCAATCAATCAATCAATCAATCAATCAATCAATCAATCAATCAATCAATCAATCAATCAATCAATCAATCAATCAATCAATCAATCAGTCCATCCATCCAACAACTCATCCATCTATCCATCCATCCATCTATCCATCCATCCATCCATCCATCCATCCATCCATCCACTAAATCATCTACCAAACATCCATCCATCCATCCATCCATCCATCCATCCATCTATCTATCCATCCATACTGTACACAACTCATCAATTTAAACACAATTCATCCATCCATGCATCTACCAAATCATCTGTATATACACAACTCATCAACCCATACACAACTCATCCATTCATCAATCCATCTACCAAATATCCATCCATCCATACACAACTCATCAATTCAAACACAACTTGTCCATCCACCCATCTACCAAATCATCCATCCATCTACACACAACTCATCAATTCAAACACAACTCATCCATCCATCTATCCATCCATGCATCTACCAAATCACCCATCCATATACAGCTCAATCCATACACAACTCATCCATTCATCAATCCACCTACCAAACCATCCATCCAAACACACCTCATCAATTCAAACACAACTCATCCATCCATCCATCTACCAAATCTTCCATCCATCGATACATAACTCAATTCTTACACAACTTATCCATTCATCAATCCATCTACCAAACCATCCATCCATACATACACAACTCATCAATCCATACACAACTCATCCATTCATCAATCCATCTACCAAGCCATCCATCCATCCATACACAACTCATCAATCCATACACAACTCATCCATTCATCAATCCATCTACCAAGCCATCCATCCATCCATACACAACTCATCAATTCAAACACAACTCATCCATCCATCCATCCATCCATCCTTCCATCCATCCATCCATCTACAAAGTCATCCATCCATACACAACTCATCTATTCATCAATTCATCTACCAGACCATCCATCCATCCATCCACAACACATCAATCCATTCACAACTCATTAATTCATCAATTCATCTACCAGACCATCCATCCATCCATCCACAACACATCAATCCATTCACGACTCATTCATTCATCAATCCACCTACCATCCCACCCATTCATCCATCCACACACCACTCATAAATTCAATCACAACTCATCCATTCATCCATCCATCCATCCATCCATTCATCTACCAGATCATCCATCCATACACAACTCATCAATGCATCCATCAATCCATCCATCCACAAACACATCCATCCATACACAACACATCAATCCATTCACGACTCATTCATTCATCAATCCACCTACCATACCATCCATTCATCCATCCATACACAACTCATAAATTCAATCACAACTCATCCATTCATCCATCCATTCATCTTCCAGATCATCCATCCATACACAACTCATCCATGCATCCATCAATCCATCCATCCACAAACGCATCCACCCATACACAACTCATCAATGCATACACAACTCATCCATTCATCAATCCGTCTACCAAACCATCCATCCATCCATACACAACACATCAATCCATACACAACTCATCAATCCTTACACAACTCATCCTTTCATCAATCCACCTACCATACTATCCATTCATCCATCCATACACAACTCAAAAATTCAATCACAACTCATTCATTCATCCATCCATTCATCTACCAGATCATCCATCCATACACAACTCATCCATGCATCCATCAATCCATCCATCCACAAACGCATCCACCCATACACAACTCATCAATGCATACACAACTCATCCATTCATTAATCCACCTACCATACCATCCATACATCCATCCATACATACATACACAACTCATAAATTCAATCACAACTCATTTATCCATCCATCCAACACTTGACTAAGAATATCTATCTAGTTATCACCTCTCTAGTTTAAGTTCAGTGTAGTCTTCAAGTGAATATTATTCATACTGTAAGCTTATGCTATGAATTCTCTTTTTACTGGTTGTTTTGAGCGTAATAGCTTTATTGTAAGTGCATGCTCTCGAGGTGAGGGTGCCAGTCTTTTGATTGTTATGGGCTATTTCTGTCTACACAGGGATTTATGGCATATCTCGCCTTATTGATCCATAAACATACTCGCACATAGATCTGATTCTGTCCCCTTATCATCAGTCTTTCTCCTTGTTTACGTTGAAGGAATAAGTCGATCAAAAATGAAGATTGTCACTCTTCTTTATTCGCCTTCCTGATTTTCCAAATAGGGCTGCTTGATATATCAAAATGAAATTAATATGGTGATATGGCTTACTGTGACTGTCAGATTGTTCTGGCTGTGATGTTAGGAATGAAGTATATAGGGACTAATGGTGCCAAAGTGGCACTGCTCATTCACGAACAGTATATAGTCCATGATAAAGTGCTTAGTCAAACCACAAAGTGCCAAGACTAAAGGCTTAGTCCACCCAAAAAAAAAAAAAGAATTATGTTATTTTTTACTCACCCTTATATCATTTCAATCCCCTAAGACCATCGTCCATCTTCAGAAGACAAATTAAGATATTTAAGATGAAATCCGAGAGCTCCCCATCCTCAATAGACAGGAACGACTCCTGAAAAGTCCAGAAAAGGAACCAAAAATGTCATTGACATTCTCTTGTCATTAATATTTTGCTAAACTTTAATAGGTAGAACTGTTCGAGATATGAACAAAAGCAAGTGATGCATCAAAATTTGATTTAAAAAAATCTTGAAAAGTTATAAAAATCTTATAGTCATTAAAATAATTTCTAAAAATAATTAAATTTAAAAATCTTGAATGATATTAATGATATGACGTAGTTCTGGAAACGTCCTACTTTGATGTTTATCGCTCTGATTTTACAGTCGGTCTATTTTGACCGCTCCCTGACATTTCAAAGAATATGTCAACGCCGAACGCATAAGTATAAAAGCCTCGTCCGTTTCGTGAGGTGTGCTTGCAGTCAGCAGAGGTCCACGATGTGGCGCCAGGTGAAAGTATAAATCAGCCTTTAGTTTGCTTTGAGTGACAGATGAGAGCCCCATACTCATTATACAGTTTTAGTTGTAAACACATCGTCATACTAAAATAAAAGTCTTGGTTTACACAGTTTTTAGTGATGTTTTTTAAACAATTTGTAATTCATTATCTAATTCGTCTAATTCATATTGATAACCATTCTATTATCCAATCAGCTTGGGACCAAACCCCTATAAATAGTCAAGCATGTCCTACCTATGTTTTCTCTCGACTTCAGCATCCCTCCATCCCCCCAACTTCACACTTTTAAACCTGATACCTACATAAATTGGAGGAGGGAGCGTTCTGGAGACACTGTGCTTGGACCCCTATCTCTTTCTCTCTTAGGCCCCATTTACACTAATACATTTTGGTTTTAAAACGCGTACGTTTTTCTACGGTTACGCCTTCCATTCACACTTCCACAGAGTTTTTGATCCGCGAAAATGGAACATTTTGAAACTGTGAAAAACACTGAAGAGGCCTTTTTGGTTTTAAAACGCTGCTGCTCTATTTCAGTGTAAATGGGGTAAAACGGAGACATCTGAAAACGAAGGTGGGGCTGCAGACATTCGCCTATCTAATTAGGGCTTTTTCTCAATATTAGGTGTGCATGTGTGATTACGTGATGTGCGTTTTCAGCGGTATCGTGTGGATGTAGAACTTTTCAAAAACACTAGGTGAAACTCCAGTGTGGACGTGGATTGTTTTTGTTCTAAAATGACATTTTAAAACTAAAACCTATTCGTTTAAACGGGGCCTTGGAGTTAGGGTGTCTTTCCGAGCTCAGAGCCCTCTCCCCAGAGTCAAAACGAAATTAAAACTAAAACTAATAAAAAAATCTGAAACTATTATTATTATACCCTTGAGTCATATGAATACGTGTATAATGTCACTAATGGCAGTTCTACGGTGGCCAGAAAATGCAAAACAACTTGTGAAACACTTATGAAGCTCGAGACAAATTTACCTTTTGGAAAACATTTTTACCTATCATAAGACACAATTATATAGGAAAAATGATTTTACAAGGACTAAACAAATTTACAGTTTAGAAAAAATTAACAAGACTCCCCAAACAAGAGTCCCCAAACTAATTTACAATGACAGGTTCTTTACAGAAAGGGAATGTACCACACAGTGGAAGTGACGCCATCGATTGATACTCGTGCTGAACTTTTTGACTTGGGTTCAAATCCCGTTGGTGGCATGTAAATTATAATTATTTCTTTACAATGCACAATGTTTACAATGACACTCTGACACCACGTAATAAGAATATTTATTTGGTATGGGCATGTTTTGTTGTTGTGAAAAAGTGACGAATCTGCCAATCTGCAAACGTGAGTAGTTTACATCTGGAAAGCGTCACCAGTAACACAGACACCAGTTAAACCGTAACACGGGCTTCGTTCAGTTTACTTTTAAGAGTCCTCAATCAGATGTTTACACCGTGTAGACATGACATTATGTCTTTAGAAACTCCAAACACCGACCACATGTCAAGCAAAACTGCGTTAAGCTACTCAAAACGGGCAAAACAACCCTCGATCACAGTCCATGTTCGGTCATTATAAACTTTATTTATGCAACGTACTCCACAACACAAATTTATCGCACTCACCACCAACAACAACACTTTTCCCGTTCCCTAAAGAATCTTTGATTGTAAATTTGTATTTACTACATCTAAAATGTAAATTTGTTCCATTCTTGGTAAAATAGTTTTTCCTATATAATTGTGTCTTATGAAAGGTACAAATGTTTTCCAGGATGTAAATTTGTCTCGAGCTTTGTATAAAGCATTCACTTTTTGTAATGTTGTTTTGCACTTCCCGGCCACCATACAGTTCTAACCAACATCATTGTGACCAGCATCATTAGTTCCTTCAGCAAAGCATTGTACTATTAAGTAGATATTAAAAAAAAGATTCAAAACATGGATTTACAACATTTTTTTAAGGTAAGTTGTTGCAAACAATTTATATGGGCTGAATTTAAACAAACAGATTACATTTAGTAATGTTCAACTTAATTTGTTTGTTTAAATCTGCCCAAATAAATTGTTTGCAACCACTTACCTTAAAACAAATGCAGAAAATCCAATGAATCTTTTTTTTCAGTGTAGCTACTAGTCACATCAATGTTCTTGGCAACACACCCCATTGACAGCAGATTGTTTGATCGTTTTACACTCTTCAGTAAAGTGGTGTAAAAAAGTCTTTCAGTTTGACCCGTCAATTATCACGGGTGACGAGTTGAAGTCTCAGTTTGCTCGTCTTTCTGATGGATCGGCCCGGTCCACCTCACAAAGGCAGGACTGTCGACCCCTGGCCTGTATCGATAACACATCGATGTCTGAACTGCGCTTCCCGTTTCATGTTCTCCCCCCTGTTTAACCTTGAGAGGGCCGGATCACAAGGCGAGAGTCGGCAAGAGCGAGAGACAGATGGAAGATAGAGCCCCGTGTGGCTGTTTGATCCAGTGTTGTTCCTCCTCCATTATTCAGCACACATCTCCAGGGGGGGGGGATTTCAGACGAGGCATCGATAGCCCGGCGGTAAACAAACGCTAGAAATGACACGAGCGACCCGTCACGACCTTCGCTCAGTCGCGCTTTCTCTCTGCTTGTCAATTACTTACACCAATACGTTTAAGAGGAGCTGCTGCCGGCCCGAGCACGGCTGTTTGTTTTTTGTGATGAGGAGGGAGCCATGCACAGCCCAGTGGTGTTTGTAAAGCCTTAACTCGCTGTCATTGGCAGTTTGTTGTTTTAATTGAGCTCGTGTCAGGCGGGTCTGTGGCTTTTTTGGGATAATTGTAGCCAATACAAATAGGACTGTAAATCGAAAATAGGGATACACCCAATGGAAATTGTGGGCCAAAAATGAATATTGTAGATGCACTGACACCAAATCTGATTTGTAATAATTATTTGTTATTATATAAATATTATAATGTAATGTGGTATATGTACACAGACTTTTAATTTTCAGCCGGCTAGCCCAAACGCTTCCAGTGAGCTGTCTTTTCATTACAAAATCACCACGTTTAAGATCTGATTTCTTGAAACATATCAGACAAGAAACACTGCATTAAGCTATATTGTTCCCTGTCATGTCTTTAAAATATGAAAATGTATTTTACCCCAGTACTTTCAATGGAGTTTCTGGACTAGCCTGCTGCTACTAATGGCACTAACGTTTAAACGGTCTTTCATCTTGAACAACTAAATGAATGCTTGAGTCTACTTAACTGAATGTATTTTAATTATATTACAATGTCAGTGCTGTGAAAGGAACCTTATACAACTGAAATTAGTTACATTAAACTTTCAGAGGAAGTTAACTGTTCGCTAAAAAACACTAGCTTTGCATATATCCAATTGCGTAAAAGACTTTACATTTTTCTCAATAACTTTAATTATACTGATTTTAAACATCACAAGTTTAACAATAACACACATTTTACTGACAGTAGAGCAAGCCATTGAAATGAATGGGTTTCATAATGCAGCATTTTCTGTGTGCAGTGTGAAAACTGTTTCACTCCGCGCAGTAACTATGGCTGGATGGAGAGTCTTTTTTGGGGGGCTCATATTTTCAGCATTTTTTTGTCCTATAATTTCCGGTAGTCAAAAATTTTGTGCATCTCTTATAGAAAATAGAATGATTTTCATTTCTTAGTGGTGAGCTTATGCTTTTCAGTCTGATTTACTAACACCTTGAACTAATGCAAACCCTCTTTTTAGCTTCCTTTGACAAAGAACTGTGCATACCTGTCAATCCTCTCTTTTTTTTTCCAGGATTCTCCAAAATGTTATTATTCTATCCCATTAACATACCGTTGAAATATTTTGCTGTATTTCTACTGTATTTGAAACTTTCATGGGGCAACATTTCCTAGAATTTTACATTTCAGACATAAATGTTAGACATGCATGATTAAATTAATTATTAAATGGGATTCATTATGGTTCGCGGAAGTCAGTTTACTGCTATTTGCACCATGCATTATTTAATGCCTTAAAAATCAAGACATATTTTGGTATAACTAGATATATTTATTACATAATTGCTTCTATTGTCTTTGAAATGTTTAATTTATTGCTGAATAAATATGTACATAATATGTACTGACAAGAAAGCCATGTATTTAAATATCATTATACATTAAAGAGTGGTGTATTGCACATTCATTCATGTCAGAACATTCATTTATTCATTCATTTTCTTTTCGGCTTAGTCCCTTTATTAATCTGGGGTTGCCACAGTGGAATGAACCGCCCACTTATCCAGCATATGTTTTACACAGCGGATGCCCTTCCAGCTTCAACCCATCTCTGGGAAACATCTATACGCACTCATTCACACTCATACACTATGGACAATTTAACTTACCCAATTCACCTGTACCACATGTCTTTGGACTGTAGGGGAAACTTGAGCACCCGGAGGAAACCCACGCGAATGCGGGGAGAACATGCTAACTCCACACAGAAACTCCAGCTGACCCAGCCAGGCTCGAACCAGCGACCTTAAAACTAAATTTGATTGCTGTGAGGCGACAGCTTTACCTACCGTGCCACCACGTCGCCCTGTTAGTCAGCACAGAATAATGAAAGGAAAAATAAAACAATTGAAAATTGTACTTAAGTTAAAATTTAAATGTAATAGTACAAAGTACACTTTAAAATGTTAGTCTTAAGAAACAGTCAGGGAAAAGTAATATTTTAAGTAACTTTAACATGCTGTGATTAATTTTATTTTTTGTGTAAGTACACATCTTTTAGTCATATTTTCTACATTTGAAGAACAAATATATATATATATAGTGCTATTTTTGTCATACAATGAAAGTCAGTGGGTGCAAAAAAAACACTGAGTAATTTTTCAAAATCTGTTCTTCAAAAGAAAGAATGCTATACAAGTTTGAAACTGTGAGCTTCTGGGTAAGAAATTTAACATTCGCGAAACGAGTCTCTCTAATTATCCTACTCTATGCACGTTTCATTTTCAAAGCATTTTTTATCCTTTTTATTCTTTCAGTGTTAATAATTTGGCAGTGTGCAGGTCTTTTTGCTTTTTCTAACTTTTTCTAGCCTCCCTGTATATTTTTTCCCCAATTTCTGTTTAACAGAGAGAAGATTTTTTGGTAACACTTTATAATAGCTACACACTATGAACCATTTATTAATGATTAGCATGTAGTAAATTTATTATCTGTTAATCATTAACTCTACATTAACAAACGTTAGTAAGCAGTTTATAACTGCAGCTACAAATGCTCTATTCTTGACTTACAACCACATTTATAATGTGCTTAATACTTTTACTTTCATACTTTGTTAATGATTTATTTTTCATTACTAAATTAAGCATTGCACTATTTACAAACCTGTTATTTAAGCATAGTTGGTGTTTTTTTTTTTTAAAAAAATCATTCAGAATGAGTTAGTAAATGATTATTAAACTATTAAAATTAGCATTTATAAATCTTATTATTCAGGCATTTATTAATAGTTAATTAATAAATTATTAACTCAATTTCATCCAGTTTTGTGACCTAATCTAAAGTGAGGACTATTTCTGCTTTATAAATCCCTTATAAATGACAATTAAAGGCTCAGTTCAATTCTAAACAGGAAAAAAGAACACAAAGGACATTATTCATTTCCAATCATTTGAACATACACAAATAAAACTGTATTTAAAAAAAAAAAAAACTTATTTGCAGCCTTATCTAAAATAAAATTACTGTACAGTTTAACCATTGCATATTATTATATTGTTATATTGTTGTTGTTTTATCCAATTTTATGTTGTATTTTGACACTCCTGTTATTCAGCAATGTTTAAACTTTACAGTCATTTTACTTTTTAGATAAGATTGCGATGATTATTGTTCATACTGAGCCTTTAATTGTCATTTATAAGGGATTTATAAAGCATAAACAGTCCTCACTTTAGATTAGGTCACAAAACTGCATGAAGTTGAGTTAATAAATAATTTATTAACATACAAATTAACTATTAATATATGCCTGAATAATAAGATATATTGAATTGAATAAGCTAAATTGGCAGTAGAGTATGAGTGTGTGTGAAAGAGTGTGTATGGGAGTGTGTTTCCCAAGAGTGTGTTTCCCAGTGTTGGGTTGCGGCTAGAAGGACATCCGCTGCCTAAAACATATGCTGGATATGCTCTAATAACGCTTATATGCTCTAAATAACTGAGTTCTTTTATCTTTGCCATGATGACAGTACATATTATTTGACTAGATATTTTTCAAGACACCAGTATTCAGCTTGAAGTGACATTTCAAGATTTAACTAAGTCAATTAGGGCAAGTTAGGGCAATTAGGTAAGTCATTGTATAACAGTGGTTTTTTTGTAGATAATTAAAAAAATATATATTGCTTAAGGGGGCTAATAATTTTTACCTTAAAATGTTTTTTTTTTTATGTTAAAACTGCTTTTATTCTAGATGAAATAAAACAAATAAGACTTTCTCCAGAAGAAACAAAATATTATAGGAAATATTGTGAAAAATTCCTTGCTCTGTCAAAAATAATTTGGGAAATATTTCAAAAACAAAATACAGGAGGAATAATAATTCTGAATTCAACTGTATATAGGGAAATAGCTGAAGAATTGGATGTACGCAGCAAAATTAAATGTATTAATTATTGTATTGTATTAAATATTGCATAAGCATGGAGTTGAGACACATAATCCTTTAACAAATGCATGCGTCAGTTCACAGATGGACACGCCATATCTGCAAATATGTAAATTAACACCATTAACACCACCTACAAGCATTTCAATCCACAGACACCACTTAATGTATGTGCTGTACAGTTTACATCTATATATTCCTGGACTACTTTTGTTTTAATTATATATTATAATTAAAAGTGTTACTGATTTTGCTCATTGTTCATTGTTTCTTGACATCAGCTTTAGTGTATTTGTACAGAAATACACAAGAACTGAATGATTACAATGGCAACGCAGTGGCGCAATAGGTAGTGCTGTTGCCTCACAGCAAGAACGTCGCTGGGTCGCAGGTTCGAACCTCGGCTGGGCTGGGTCAGTTGGCGTTTCTGTGTGGAGTTAGCATGTTCTCCCTGCGTTTGCATGGGTTTCCTCCGGGTGCTCCGGTTTCCCCCACAGTCCAAAGACATGCAGTACAGGTGAATTGGGTAAGCTAAATTGTCCATAGTGTATGAGTGTGAAAGTGTGTTTGGAAGTTCCCAGAGATGGGTTGCGGCTGGAAGGGCATCCGCTGCGTAAAATCGTGCTGGATAAGTTGGCGGTTCATTCCGCTGTGGCGACCCCGCAAGGGACAAAGTCGACAAGAAAATGAATGAATGAATGAATGATTACAAAAAAAATAATGCCTTAAGTCATTTTATATAAAGTAGCATGGATAAATATTTAAAGTAATTTTTTTTTATGTTATAATTGATAGGTCAACAAAAATGTCTTGATTACAGTTGGTAGACTTTATTTTGATGGTCCATTTGAGTATTAGTAGACTGTCTGCTTAATATCTGTTGATACTGCTCCTTCAACAGACATTTAACTGACTATAAGAAACTTTGCAAGTACATGTCAACTTACACTAACTCTTATCCCAACCGCAACCCTAACCCCACCCTAACAGTCTACTTACAATCTAATGAGAATTAGTTGGCATGTAGATGCAATGTAACCTAATTCAACAAATAAAGTGTGACCTTACTGTTATAACCCTCATTCCATAAAGGAAGAAACGCAAATGTTATGTCAAACATTATGGGTAACAATGTTATTCCAACATAACTTGGATTTCCCATTCTAAAGGGAAACTAAGGGAATTTCCCATATTTAATGGACACACATTATATATACATAACAAAATGTATAATTGCTGAAATCATCCAGGTTTAAATATTTTTGTCTATATATATATATATATATATATATATATATATATATATATATATATATATATATATATATATATATATATATATATATATATACACATGCATACAGTTGAAGTCAGAATTGTTAGCCCCCCCTTTGATTTTTTTTTAGTATATTTCCCAAATGATGTTTAACAGGACAAGGACATTTTCACAGTATGTCTGATAATATTTTTTCCTCTGGAGAAAGTCATGTTTGTTTTATTTCGGCTAGAATAAAAGCAGTTATTAATTTTTTAAACACCATTTTAAGGACAAAATTATCAGCCCCTTTAAGCTAATTTTTTTCCGATAGTCTACAGAACAAACCATCATTATACAATAACTTGCCTAATTACCCTAACCTGCCTAGTTAACCTAATTGTCCTAGTTAAGCCTTTAAATGTCACTTTAAGCTGTATAGAAATGTCTTGGAAAATATCTAGTAAAATATTATTTACTGTCATCATGGCAAAGATAAAATAAATCAGTTATTAGAAATGAGTTATTAAAACTATTATGTTTAGAAATGTGTTGAAAAAATCTGCTCTCCGTTAAACAGAAATTGGGGGAAAAAATAAACAGGGGGTCTAATAATTCAGGGGGGCTAATAATTCTGACTTCAACTGTACATATATATATATATATATATATATATATATATATATATATATATATATATATATATATATATATATATATATATATATAAATATATATATATATATATATATATATATACTGTACATACATACATATGCCATTAGACATGATAAACACATAACTTGTTTTTAATTCATAATATGTAGTCATGCAATCAATAAAACTGACTGTAATCTGATCACTTTGAATTCACATACAGTTTAATTACACAGGGT
The DNA here is from genome assembly GCA_903798195.1 of Danio kyathit. Lineage (NCBI taxonomy): Eukaryota > Metazoa > Chordata > Actinopteri > Cypriniformes > Danionidae > Danio > Danio kyathit. The sequence continues at coordinate 13,633,309 of LR812538.1, forward strand.
TTAATATCTGCAATCTAATCACATAAGATAAGATAAGGTAACACTTTAGTTTAAGTAACAACTGACACCATTTCCACCTTGCTTATTACCTGCCGATTATTACGATGTTAACTGTATATTAGCACTTATAATTTAAAGGGTGTAGTACATTTACAAAGGCCTCACTGACTTACTACAGGTGAGTTTTTACTCATATTTTCAATCATTTTTGTACAGTACACAAATATTGAAGATAAATACTTACAGTAAATCACCCTACTGTCATTTTATTATTTTGACTTCTGGTTGATCATTTCGTGTCAGAAGTGGTTTATATGAAAGGCAAAGGCCTCAAGATTACAATTATTCTACCAAAATAAAATATAATCATGCCTTGACGTTTAATTATTAAATTAGGATAGTAAGGTCTGACTTTGCTTCGAAAAAAGTCTTGTCACTTAACAGAAATGTTGTATAGTATAGAATATAAAGTCATGGTGTAGTGGAAAAATAATTAATGTTGCGTATGACTCCCATGAGCTTGGAGGACTGCATCCATACATCTCTGCAATGACTCAAATAACTTATTAATAAAGTCATCTGAAACAGCAAAGAAAGCGTTCTTGCAGAACTCCCAGAGTTAATCAAGATCCTTTGGATTCATCTTCCATGCCTCCTACCTCCTACCTTGAGACATGCTCAATAATGGTTATGGCTGGTGACTGGCCTGGCCAATCCTGGAGCACCTTGACCTTCTTTGCGTTCAGGAACTTTGATGTGGAGGCTAAAGTATGAGAAGGAGCGCTATCCTGCTGAAGAATTTGCCCTCTCCTGAAGTTTGTGATGTAGTGGGCAGCACAAATGTCTTGATACCTCAGGCTGTTGATGTTGCCATCCACTCTGCAGATCTCTCGCACGCCCCCATACTAAATGTAACCCCAAACCATGATTTTTCCTTCACCAAACTTGACTGATTTCTGTGAGAATCTTTGGTCCATTCGGGTTCTGATCTGACTTTTGGTTGCTGAAAAATTACCCAGAAAATTCTGAAAAGTCCTATTGACTTAACATTGACTAACAACATACTAATTCATGCTAGAAAAATGCTAATTCATGCTAGAATCATTATATTTACATGCTAATTTATGCTACAAACATGCTAACAACAATGTTGGAATCATGCTAACAACATAGTAATCAATATTATAGAAACATCCTAATAACATGCTCATTCGTGTTACAATAATGCTAGTTACATGCTAATTTAAACAACATGCTAACTTTTGTTAGAAACATGCTAATTCATGTTGGAACCATGTTAACAACATGCTAATTTATGCTAAAATATGCTAACAACATGCTAAATCATGCTAGATTTGTGCTACTAATGCTAATTTCTTAGAATCAAGATAATTCATGCTGGAATCATGCTACCCTGCTGAAAAATCCAGCTTAAACCAGCCTAAGCTGGTTGGCTGGTTTTAGCTGGTCGACCGGCCTGGTTTTAGAGGGGTTTTGGCCATTTCCAGGCTGGTTTCCAGACATTTCCAGCCTAGTCTTAGCTGGTCAGGCTGGGAGATGACCAGCTAAAACCAGCTTGACCAGCCAAAACCAGCTATGTCCAGCTTAAACCAGGCTATCCAGGCAACCATGGCCAAAACCCCTCTAAAACCAGGCTGGTCGACCAGCTAAAACCAGCCAACCAGCCAACCAGCTTAGGCTGGTTTAAGCTGGATTTTTTAGCAGGGTAGTATCATGCAATTACCAACCACAGACACAGGGATTAACTTTAAAGGCTTGTTTCAGTCGTTAAAGTGGTTACATTGTTGACTGCAGGGATCTTAAACATTCTTTTAGCCAACTTGATACTTTTTCAAACTAAATATACTACTTTCAACACGCTTTTTCAAGCCACCATAAAGTTTGTCCTTAAACTTTAACATCTAGTAATTTGTTGCTCTTACAACTGAGATCAATGACAAGACTTAAATGCAGTATATTTGCTGTAATTGATTTACACTAAGTTACTTGCAATCTGCTGCCAGTACGTTACTGTAGATTCTACAGGAAACTGTTAACAGTGTAGTTAATGGTTTGTTAATAGAGTGACATGCACATTTAAATAAAGTGTGACCCTCTGATGTATCAAAATATTAGCTATTTCTCCATTACAGCCTCTGTTCATTAGCGTTTGTGTGAGTTTTAATACCAGTGACTGTTCAGCGTGTGTGTTCTTGAAACCCCGACAGTCTGTTTGTGTGTATTAGATCATCGGGAATGCCAGGTAATTGAGTTTTGGTCACTAATAAGATAATGATCAAGTCTGCAGCAGTTTTCCCGTCTCCGCGAGTCAACACAGAGTAACATATGCTGGAGTCTGCCAGACAGCGCAGGCTTTCATTAAGGGCAAACAGCACTTAATGTTGCGCTGATAAGAAACCCCACAGGATGTACAAATATCCACCCTCACGCTTGCTGAATTATTCACATGCGGAGAGAAATGAATAACGGAGAGATGGAGAGAAGGAGAGTCAGTGCATGACATGAGGATGAACACACACTATTACTGCCGCACGCGTCTGCATGCCACCTGATTCAATGTAATATAATCGCTATCGGCGGTGCGTTTTGAGTAGGTCGACTCTAAAATGCAGGTAAGAAATATCTCTTGCCTCCCTTTCTGAGTTTCAGAAAATACATTAAGCCATCACAGGAGGAAACAGGGGAGAGTTGTAAATGTTTTTTGACCTTTTTTTCTGTATCTTTGAGCTATTTTAAGCCAGAGTGTTCTATAAGTGTGATACAAACTAGATACAAGTGTCCTATTAAATGGCATAGATGTTTCAACCAAGGCTCATTGGATATACAGTTAAAGTCAGAATTATTCGCGCCCCTGTGAATTTCTTTCTTTTTTTAAAGAGCCCCTATTATGGGTTTTTGAGAATGACCTTCCATTTAGTGTGTAACACAGCTCTAAGTGAAGTGAAATATCCAGCTAAGGCTTAAATCTGAAAGTGGACAGTGTTTAAAACTAGTGATTCATTTATAAAAAATCGACTCCTAGTACTTCAAATGAATCATCTTGATAATGAGTCTTTAGCCATTTCGCCTTGACGTGGATACAAAACTTAAGCCCAACTTAAGCCCAGCCCAGTTGTTGCGCGCGCAAACCCGGGAAAATTGAAACCTGCGGTCCCGCCCACAAACACAGTACACAAAGAAAAAGAGGCTAGACACACATTGTAGCAGACGCCGGTTGAATCAACGCTGTGCTCAGCTGGATATTACTGGAAGTGTGAGGGGAAACTAGTGCTATTTTCTCTACACAAAGATGAAACTGTGAAGAGTCAGGGGTTGAGGTTTATTTTTGCAAAAATACCTCAGCATTATAGCCCAGCCTTGTGCTGTTCGAGTGCTTCTGGAATCTACACGCTTACAACGGAGAATTCATCGGCCTTTTGTTAAAGGAAGGATCAGAAAAGACTCTTTATATTCTCATATCGTGTCTAAAGCCACGTTGAAAATGCTTTGTTTATGGATTTAAATGCGTTTGTGTGCTCGTAGGTTCGGGGTGACACTCAGGGCTGGAGCAAGCTGAACTGGCGCTCTAGGCGAACGGCGCCGCCCTCAACCCGAAAGTGAAAAAGAAAGTGACCGGTTCGCGGTTGAAAGTGAGGACCGGGAGGGCGGGGGTGGGTGTCGCGGGTGAAAGTGAGGACAGAGGGGGTCGTGGATGCCGCCCTCATTATTCTATGGACGCGCCGGCCCTGATAACACTGGTGAGAACCGGGTACTGTGTACTATGGTGTTAGTAACTAATGTGAAGTTGTTTCTTTAATATGCATTCTATGTATTTTGTTTTTGAATGTTTCTGTTAGGGACTTTTATTTTGGTGTTGTGTCCTCTGAGGAGGAGGGTAATGTGTGTGTGTGAAAAAAGAGCAGGTGGAGTGTGATGGGCTAGGAGACTCGTGTCGGTCTCCTCCCCAATTCTTGGAGTTTTTGCTCAATAAAATAGTAAGTCGTCGATATTTTCAAGTCCATCGTCTATATTTACATTCACCCACTGGCAGCCAAAATCGACGCCTTACACTAATATGAAGCGTGTATGCACTCTGACTACTTCTATATAGTTGATAAGCTGTGCTCGGCATTTCATTCTGTCTTGTGCTGAAGGCTGTCAATGTCGACCAATCGCAACTGGCTGTCATCGGTCCAATCAGCCAAGATTAGCTTCGTGTTAAGGAGGGGTTTGGGAACAAATGAATCGCTGAACAATTCATAAGGGAGTCGCTGGGATAATTAGGTAAAAATTAATGCATATTATAAGACCAGGAAAGTGTTTTTTGACCTTGCATGCATATCATCCTGTTGTTGGAGACCCTTACAACCAAAATATGACCCTTTTTAAATGTGTAATAGGGGCTCTTTAAATTTCTAAAATGATGTTGAACAGAGCAAATTTTTTTTTACAGTATTTCTAATAATATTTATTCTTCTGGAGAAAGTCTTATTTGTTTTATTTTAACAAGAATAAAAACAGTTTTTTAATTTTAAGTCATTTTAAGGTTAAAGCAATAATTTATTTTCCGATTGTCTACAGAACAAACCATCATTATACAATGATTTCCCTAATTACCCTAACTTGCCTAGATAACTTAGTCAAGCCTTAAAATTGCATACTAAGCTGAATACTAAAACTCAAGTGTCTTGAAAAGTATCTAGTAAAATATTATGTACAATCATCTTAGTGTCACAACACACTAAGGACTTGATGCTGGAAGTGTAGAAATCAGAACAGTTTATTGAAAACATCCCAAGTCTTATCTGTTGAGTGAGAGTTCATGGAAGAGATGGGGACACATGACACACACATGTAGAGAATCCAGGAGTACAAGGAACCATGGGGAAACACAGAGACACTGGAGCAGGAGAAACACTGAAGCTGGAGAAAACGCTGGAACAGGTGAAACGCAGGAACAGGCGAAAACGCTGGAGTGTGGCTCAGGTGAAGCTCAGGGTGTGAGTATTAGAACCGACACTGATGTAATGGACTGAGGTGCTCTTATAGTGTGTGTGTGTATGTGTGGGTGTGTGTGTGCGCTTGCAGGTGCTTGTGATTAGAAATCAGGTGATTGTGAATGGGTGTGCGTGAGTCCAGGTGAATCAGGTGAATCCAACGACTGCCTGAAGCTGCGGTCACATTGCACTTTTCTATGGAGCGATGACAAGACACAATGTACACATGCGTAGCCAAATTAAATAAAACATTTATTTATATTCACTAAAACAATTAATGTGCACAAAATAAAAATACATATTCATAAAATACGTTTCACAAATGCAAAACACCATTTGCAAATGTATAAGAGTGTACAAATTGTTTTGAATGATTAACATTTGTGAGTTCATCCTGAATGAGAATGTGCAAATCCTCTTTCACGTACGACTCCCCTTGGATACGTATGTGTGTGTGTTTTAAGCCTGTCCTGGCAGCAGCAGCAGGTGACTCGTACCTTTCAGCCAATCAGAATAGAGCTGTATTCGATGAAACCCACTCTGCGCTCCTTTTGCGCAGTCGGAGAAATGGAGAAAGACATGTGCAGGCTTTAAGCAAGATCTATTAAATTCCCCTGACTATCACTGACTAAAAACAAACTGTGAAACTCTGACCAATGTGAGGAGAGTTTACTTGCACGTGACTTGTTTTAACTATTTTGGTCCGTTTAGAAACGTTGCCGTGCGAAAGCGAACCACACCAAGAACAAAAATAAACATTGTAACAATTTCAATCCCTGTTTCGGAACAAAACAATCAATCAATCTACAGGTGTGAAAGCACCCTTACACACAAAATGCTTCCATTATGTACCCCGAGACATATTTCTCAGTTCTCAGAATTATATCCCTGGGCACATTTTCCTAATGTACCTGTGTTGTTGTCTTTGCAGCACAAACAGAAACTGCTCAGTTGAGTTTGAAACAGGAGGAGTGAAATGTTACAATGTCTTCCATAGTCTGGGTTACTTGTAACTTTATGATATAGCAATAAGATTTAAAACCTCTTCATTTCCAAATGCATTTATTTCTTTTTCTTTTTTGCACATTTATTGGTAACACTTTAAAATAATTTTAAGTCTATAAGTTAATGTGTTTACTTACATGAACAATCTTGTACAGCATTTATTAATCATAGATTAACATGTACTACTGAATTATTAAATTCCAGGGTTGTGCTTGTTAACATTAGCTAATGCACTGTGAGTTAACAAGAATTAACAATGTTAACAAACGTTAATATTCATTCATTCATTCATTTTCTTGTCGGCTTTGTCCCTTGCGGGGTCGCCACAGCGGAATGAACCGCCAACTTATCCAGCACGATTTACGCAGCGGATGCCCTTCCAGCCGCAACCCATCTCTGGGAACTTCCACACACACATTCACACTCATACACTATGGACAATTTAGCTTACCCAATTCACCTGTACTGCATGTCTTTGGACTGTGGGGGAAACCGGAGCACCCGGAGGAAACCCACGCAAACCCAGGGAGAACATGCAAACTCCACACAGAAACGCCAACTGACCCAGCCCAGCCAAGGTTCGAACCTGCGACCCAGCGACGTTCTTGCTGTGAGGCAACAGCACTACCTACTGCGCCACTGGGTTGCCCAACAAACGTTAATATATAGGAATAAATACTGTAATGAATGTACTGCTCATTGTTTGTTCATTTTCAGTAAAAACATTAGACCATCGTGTTACCCAAGTTCCCTTAAACAATAGTGTCTGAAACCACTTCATCATTAAATTGCTTACATCATCAGCTTGCCACCTCAATTCTATTTAGAAAAACGTGTATATCCAATAAATAAGCTTAGTCCTTTATTAATCAGGAGTCACCAAAGCAGAATGACCCATCAACTAATCCAACATATGTTTTACACTGCAGATGCTTTTCCAGCCACAACCCGGTACTGGAAAAGGAATGAATGAATGAATGAATGAATGAATGAATGAATGAATGAATGAATGAATGAATGAATGAATGAATGAATGAATGAATGAATGAATGAATGAATGAATGAATGAACGAACGGACGGACGGACGGACAGATGGACGAAGAGGCGGACGGATGGATCGATACGTTTCACCATTTTTTAATTTCCTTCACAACAATGATGCTGCCCTCCTCTCCTTTTACACACAAGATGCCTTTCCAGCCACAACCCAGTACTGACAAATGAATGTATGAATGCATGAATGAAGGAAGGAAGGAAGGAAGGAAGGAAGGAAGGAAGGAAGGAAGGAAGGAAGGAAGGAAGGAAGGAAGGGATGAATGAATAAATGAATGAATGAATGAATGAATGAAAACTTTTCACCATTTTTTTAAATTTCTTTTACAACAATGATGCTGCCCTCCTCCTTTTACACAGCAGGTACCTTTCCAGTCACAACCCAGTACTGAAAAATGAATGAATGAATGAATGAATGAATGAATGAATGAATGAATGAATGAATGAATGAATGAATGAATGAATGAATGAATGAATGAATGAATGAATGAATGAATGAATGAATGAATGAATGAATAAATGAAGGAAGGAAGGAAGGAAGGAAGGAAGGAAGGAAGGAAGGAAGGAAGGAAGGAAGGAAGGAAGAAACGAATAAATGAATGAATGGATACTTTTCACCATTTTTTAATTTCCTTCACAACAATGATGCTGCCCTCCTCCTTTTACACAGCAGATGCCTTTCCAGCCACAACCCAGTACTGAAAAAATGAATGAATGAGTGAATGAATAAAAGAATAAGTAAATAGGTGCCTTCGACTTCATGCAGCGCTGCGCAGAACGATCGAAATCTGTCTTAAATCGGTGCATGCTGGTAAGAAATTTCATCCCGATTGACGCTGCTCTGATGCTACGTGACTGTCACATGTGGCATCAAAGTACCGAGACAGTGCTCCGAGATCAGACGACTGAGTCAGCCGGTGCAACGTCTGAAGTGCGACTGCTGGAGCTGCGATGACGACACCGATATTAAATGATTGGCCGAGTTCACCGCATGACAACAACAACGTGTGTTTCAGGTTTATTTTTGGACAAATTCCGATTCACAAATTTCAAAACAAACAATTCACTTTTCATACCCTTTCTATCTTGTATATATCATGCTTATTAAAAGACTACAAATATTTTACTGTGGTAATCATTATTTGTTAAATAATCTGGTTATAAAGATTGTTTACATAGGTTTATTTTCGACCTTTTGTATACAGACTATTTACTGCATTCAGAATCATGAACGCTTTAAATGATATATTTTAGTGAATAACCTAAATATGAACTCAAATAAGTCTTACAGACTTGAAATAAAATAATTATAATCATTGATCCTGCCACCCTAAAGGTTTCTTAACAAATTAAAGAACTATTTTATTAAATAATTATAAAATGATTTATATGATTATATATATATATATATATATATATATATATATATATATATATATATATATATATATATATATATATATATATATATATATATATATATGTTCCTGTCTAGCCATTTATACACAAGTTTTAAAAGTGACACTGATGTACCTGGTCTTTCTGTTAAACTTCTATTTAAAGTGTAGCTCACTTATTTTAGGAATGTCCCTTTGTTCAATCTTTTTGAATTAAAGTGCTTTTTTAAAAATGCTTTCATTATCCAAAATGATCTTAATCATTGTTTAAGACTTAATCAAAACATCTTGTTATTTGGGTTTCACATTAATATATATTGGAAAGTTTTATATCTATAAATGTAAATAAACGTAAACCCCTTTTTAGCATATTCAAACAAGAAGTATTAGCCTAGAGTGATGTTTAAACACCTAGAAATTGTGCTTATTGCTTTGTATTTAATAGGCCTATTCACTTTTATGATTATATTACCCTCTCGTTTCCCCTTATTCCTCTCATGCATTTGTTATATATTTAATTCATAATTCCCTTGTTGTTTAAAAATGAACTATAGATTGTAGAGACTGTATTCAGTTTTATTTGTACTGTAAATATTTTGTTGTTATAAATAAAAAAAAATGAAAAAATGATGATGATGCCATGTGATCGGTCATCATGGCTGCCGCAACTTTGACCACCGAAGTGTCCCGCTGTCCAGCTTGATGGCTCCGTTTTCAACTTCGACCCCGCCTGCCCTTGGCTAATCTCGTTAATCTCCGGCTGCAGCCGTGCTTCATGTTGAACCAGTGGTGGCTGGTCAAAAGAGGGCGCTGGGGCGCCGCCCCCGTCAAGTTAGACTCCTTTAATATGTCAATATTTATTATCACAAATGTTAACAAAATAAACTGATTTAATTATAACATTCTAACATTTATTGTAGTCATACTAACATTTATTGAAAAAAAAAATGTATGAACAATATTTTTTCATAAGTGTACGGGGCGCCGGACTAATGGGTGTCTATGTAGGTACACAAACTTTTGCAAAGCATGTGACATGACGATAAGCTCTAATTGGCCGGTTTTAAATTGTCCTTAGGGCGCAGTGCTCTGCACCCCGAACCCTCCCATTTTTGTTGTTAGAACGAATCATATTTGTTTTTATATGATTGGCCTTATGTGATTGGACCATTCTCACTTAGACCGTTCACTCAGCAGCAGCTCCTCAGTTAGCTGTGCTGACCTTTAATCATATAGTGAAAGCAAGTGCAAGATGAAGGAAAATTCTGTTGTATCTTTGCAAAAATATCCGTTCACAAGGCGTTTGGATGAAGAAAAAAAAAAAGAATCAAGGAGCTTGGACCAGATCGACCTTCCTTGCAAAACTAATGAAAACAAATTCACCAGCAGACAAGTGATGGCGAGCGCGCGTATATTCGGGGCTTTTCCAGCACTTGTTATGAACGGAGTTGGCTGGCAGGTTCTGATGTAAGTCATGCCTTTTACTGTTTTCCATGTTTGCTGTTTCAAACAGCATGACGCAAGAGAGGCTGAATGCATTGGCCATGGTGTCAATAGAGAAGAGACTGGTGACTGAGATGACTGACTTTAACCAAAAGCTCATTAAGAAATTTGCAAGCCAGAAAGAAAGGAGAGCAAAATGAATTTTTAAGTAGTGCTACTGGCCAGTGATTTGTGTGTGTTTACTGATTATCTTGATTACTTCATTAATGATAACCCAAATTGAACTAAAATGAACTGATTTGTGATGCATTTATTGTATGCTTTAGTCATTTTTGTTTTTTGGTATATCACCTGAAAAATGTCTTTTAAAATGCACCCCCCTCACATTTTTTAACACCAGCCGCCACTGTGTTGAACGCACCCATTGAATGAACAAACAAACGAACGAACAAACAAACTGATGGATACTTTTCACCATTTTTTAATTTCCTTCACAACAATGGTGCCCTGCTACTAAAAAAGCAGAAAAGCTTCAATCAGACGACCACTAAGCACACCATGCATATGCTATCATTAAACCGGACCAGATGCCCTGCTGGGATGTGGATAATAATGCACCGCTGGTTCATCGTGTGACACAGAGCTCTCTCAGAGCCATGGGCTAATTCCTTCAAACATAACCACTCATGAGCTCCTTCTCAGAATACCGACATAATACCACAGGAGTATATCCGCTTCTTCAAAACAAGTTCAGAGGGATAAAAATGGGTGCCATGTGGTGTCAGTGATTTTTTTAAACATTAAAAAATATATATTTTTAGCTGCTACGGTGGTGATTCACAAAATGCAAGTCAATGGCCACTTGCCCAATTTGGATGGCAACTGCCTCTCATGAGGATGTTTGTAAACGAAAAAGCCAGCCAAGGATCACTGGAAATATGTGCTTCAGCCTACATTTCTTCAAAATATAAAATACATTGCTGGACACGGTGGCACAGTGGGTAGCATGGTCACCTCACAGCAAGAAGGTCACTGGTTTGAGCCTCGGCTGGGTCAGTTGGCCTTTCTTTGTAAAGTTTGCATGTTCTCCCTGTGTTTGCGTGGGTTTCCTCCAGGTGCTCTGATTTTCCCCACAGTCCAAAGACATGCGGTATAGGTGAATTGGGTAAGTGTATGTGTGTGAATGAGTGTGCATGGATGTTTCCCAGTGATGGGTTGCAGCTGGAATAGCATCCACTGCGTAAAACATATGCTGGATAAGTTGGAGGTTCATTCATCTGTGGCGACCCCATATTAACGAAGGGACTAAGCATGAAAATAAAATGAATGAATGAATGAAAATACATTGCTTCGGGTTCATTTTGTTGCATGTTTCAGATGACAAATCCACTAGAGGATGTTGTCATAACTTTTGCTAATCTTTGCACTGCGTTCACATAGTTTTACCTTGATTTTACATTGCTTTTATTGCTCTTTTGTGGAACCGTGCTTCACCTGATTCGAACCCGAGCCCTATGCATAACATTTACAACACTGTACAAAGTGAGCTACCAGGAAAATTGTCGATGCCAGAAAAGTTGTCTATATGATGATAAATACATGCATATTTAATGCAATACATATTCAGCACTGAAAAAAAAAAAACATTTCAAGCAGTACCTTATCCAATTAAAAATGTATCTTTCATTTTAGTTTAATATTATTTGTTTTATTTAACTAGGTTCAAAACATAGTTAAATATTAATGTTTTTGCTTAAGAGCTCAACTAATAAATATTTGTTTTGACCAATGTTAAGGTTACGCACACAGGAAGTATGCTTTGTACTTCCATGAACTTAAAAAAAACCCAATTGTTTAAGGCAAATGGCATTTATTTTTTATTGGCTCATGTGATCAAATTTAGACGTGAAACCGTTAGCCTATTTTTTTTTTTAATTGGATGAATGATCATGTTGGAATATCTAGCCAATCCCATGCGTGTTGAATAAAAAAAGGTCAGGAGAGAGCTTTCTTCAATGTCAAAAATACTAGTCATGTATTAGATAAAATAAGTAATTCGAGTACAAAGCTATGCGTTACTTCACCCCAATGCAATACAAGAATTACATTCAGGAGGTTTGCAACTGACTTACATTTCCTTGACTCCAGTATATATACACAACTGATATTAAAAGGTGGAGTTTTGGTGTAATGTCACTTATCAGTCATTCTGCAGTCCTTTGGCTATTGTACCCAAACATACTTCCTCTTTCTGCAACCCTTCTCTGTATACCAGAACTTAACAGTTAAGTGTATCTTCAATATATTTCACAACTTCTACAAGCATCCAGCTCCTAGTGACATGTCTAGACTTCTTATTAGACAGAAGTCTGGAGCAAGGCCCCCGCACTATATGTATTCTTATTCTGCTATTTCCCTCTTGTCAGCAGTTCCTTCTAAGAAGTATGTGACACAGTAAGAAAGAAAAAGTATGCTTGGTTAATATATGGTATCATACAAAAGAAAAAGATTGATTAATCTGTTGTTAGTCTAAACATTTTTTCTAATAAAAAATAAAGACAAAAGTAGTAAAAATAAATTATTTTTTCCCCACAAACATTTTATGGCAATTCTTGTTTAGAACAAAAAGATAATTTAAAAATTGACTTTCTTCAACACAAATATGCTTTGTACCAGGTTATATAAAATTGTTGGACATTTTTGGTGGTCCGTTTGTTGAATTAAGTTACTTTGCATCTACATGCCAACTAATTCTCATTAGCTAAGTAGACTGTTAGGTTGGGGTTAGGGTTGGAATTAGTGTAAGTTGACATGTACCTGCAAAGTTTCTTAGAGTCAGTGAAATGTCTGTTGAAGGAGCACTATCAACAAATATTAAACAGACAGTCTACTAATACTCAAATGGACCATCAAAATAAAGTCTTGCCAAATTGTTCTCACGAAGATAGAAAATATTAAGGCAAATTATTTATTTTTCATTGGGTCAAGTTATAAAATTTAGATGTTAACCTTTACCCTAAATTACTTTAATTGAATGAATGAAAGCTTTTTTTTTTTTTTTTCCAGTGAGCAAACATATTCAACAAATCAAAGACATTGTAAGGTTGTTTTTAGAGAGGGGTCTGGCTGCAGGCTCGGTGCAGATGCAATCTGAGCTGCATCCAATGCTTTTTAATTTGCTCAACTAACCCACCCTAACCTATAACTAGTTTTTTTTAATTGGATGAATGAACATGTTAGAATATCTAGCCAATTCCTTGCGTGTTCAATAAAAAAAAGGTCAGGAGAGAGCTTTCTTCAATGTCAAAAATATTAGTCATTTATTTTTTTATTTATTATATTTTTTTTTCATTGGGTCAAGTTATAAAATTTAGATGTTATCCTTTACCCTAAATTACTTTAATTGAATGAATGAAAGCTTCTTTTTTTTTTTCCAGTGAGCAAACATATTCAACAAATCAAAGACATTGTAAGGTTGTTTTTAGAGAGGGGTCTGGCTGCAGAACCCTACCCCTCTGAGTGACGTCACTAGCTCCATTGAGTGCATTCTGTCTGACATTGCATCTCTGAGCTGTCACGGTTGTGGATCTGTCTGCTTCTTTTGTATGTGTGTGTGTGTGGGTATGGGTGTGTTTGTTTGGGTGCACCTTCACCGCGTGGCTGTGTGTGTTTACATGTTGTCAGCTGAGCGGTCACGTGCTTTGCTGTTGTTCAACATTGCTCAGCTGTTAATCAGTGAACCACAGGTGCAGCTCGTTAACGCGCGCCTTTATCTGTTCAGTGTTTGTATCTCGTGTTGTCAGTTCGTTGTGGTTCACGTCTGTGTCCGGTCCCTGTTAGGCTTCTCTCGCTGAATCCGCTGGTGGTGAGTCATCATAGAGTCTGTTGCCTTTGGACTTGTCAAACACGGCTTTGTTTTATAGATGTTGTTACCGCTGTTTGCACTGATGACACCCACAAGAGATTCACTCTGTTTTGATGCTCTGAAGAACTATTACCGCTGTTAAGCGTTGTCAATTTCCTTGAGAGATGCACCATTCCTCTACCCCTTCCCTCGATATCTGGTGAGATATCAGTGAGAGACTTCCCTCTGGATCTGTTGCTCTGAAGAACTATTACCGCTGTTTAGCGTTGTCGATTTCCTTGAGAGATGCATCATTGCTCTACCCTATCCCTCGAGATCTGGTGAGATCTATACCAGTTGTTGTTTCCTGTTATCCCTGTTAATAAATCAACTTGCAGTCACTTGCATTTGGGTCTCCTGCGTATTTGTGACATGAGCAATGCAATATCAGCTTGCATCATAAAGGCTGCATCCAGATACTATTGTGTTTTTGTGGTATTTATTTATTGTTGTGCAAAGAACTTTATTATACATCTATAATGTGGCCCTTTAAATATCATTAGTGTGAAAAGGAACAAAAGTTGTTGGCATTATACCACCTGTAGGGTTCATATTAACTACTGCAGTCAAATGCATGTTTAATAATCATATGTTCTTCATAAAAATAATCATTATATAACTTGACTGATATCCATCGGTTGGTTTGGTGGTCCTATGGATTGACTATGAGGAGAAAATGTTGATTCGACTAATCATTTTTATGGTTGCAACTTGTGGCATTATGTCCTGTTTTTGGTTTATTTAGATCTGTTTGATCTTTGTTTGGTTCAATTTTCCTATTTTGAATTTGGAAGAGGACCGATACCTTTTTTTTTTTCCAGTGTTTCATGTGCGTGTGTTTTACAGTGAAGATAACAGCAAAAGTCTAACAAAACATTTAGGGTGCCACAAGTTTTGACCTTCTAAACATATTTATTTTTTAATTTTATTTTTTATCAAATTATTTCATTTATTTATTTTCCTTCGGCTTAGTCCCTTAGTTATCAATGAACCGCCATAAAATTCATAAATATTTTGTTGGTATTTTTTTTTCTTCCTTTTCTTTCTTTTTTTCATTGGTATCCAAGACCATCTCGGATGAAAGCTCCATCTGTTGAACACCGAATGCTGACCAGTGTTTACTCGATTCCTAAGACCTCAATATGTCTACAATCTCCTGAGGAAATCCTGCAATTCCACAAATTCAATCTCTATAGGTTTCAAAACACCTAGTATTGCTTCTTGTAATGTTGGTGGTGATGTGAGACCTGTAAACACTCGGAATGAGATTACACACAATCATTCCCATTCGGTCCCACAAACCTTTACCTTAGTGAACCTCAGGGTTTGGGAGTTAAATTTTTCTGATTACATTTAAAACGTGGTGTATTGTAATACATTAACATAATACTACAACAAATGCTAATAGAGTTCACATTAGGAACTTTTACCTGGAATTCGAAAACTCAAAGAAGTCCCTATCTTAAGAGTCCAAGGGTGTAACATTGATCCCAGATCTAACATGTACTTCTGAGGTAAATGAAACACACCTTTAGTTGAGTTCTGTTGTCTGTGCAGGCTTGTCTTGTGGAAGTTCTAGTTGTTATGCTTTTTTTCCACTTTTGTTTGGCGTATTGTTGTATGTTGGATGGATTAACCTTTTAACTTTCAGTCCTAAAAGCCAGCATGAAGAAAAAAGAAATGCAAAAAAAAGTGATTAAAAAGATAACAAATGAAGCATGGACTTTGCAGTGCACCCTAAACACTATCAAGGCCTAAACATAGCATTTGTTGTTGTTTTGTTACAATATGCAAGTTTTCGTCTTTATGATTAAGAAGTATGTTGGTAGTGCACATGCTTTTTCATGGGTAGTACTACTTCATGGGCTTTTAAAAAATGTTAGACATATATTGTAAGTCTTAAATTCCTTTCATAATTCAAAAAAGGTATTTGAAATACTAATAAACGACACATTTCAAATTAAATATATATATATATATATACTCATGTTATTTTACTGTCATTGTAATATATATATTTTTTTTTATTTATTTTTTTTTTTTTTACAGAAGAAAAAAAATAATGACAGTGTTAAAAATAAAATATAATAATAAAACATACAATAACATCGGAACTGGCGGACACTGGACAACAAAGTTGAGGATCCAAATTTAGGTTTATTGAAAAGAATCGTCTTACAGTCAATGGTCAGAACAGGAACAGACAGGTACATGCAGAGAAATCCAGAGCATGGTCATAAACAGGCGAATGGTCAGTTCAGGTGGCAAACAACGTAAACAAATGAGCAAAGCAAGGGTCAAACATGGCAAGGCAAGGGAAAACACGTTGTAATGCTCGCAATACAGATAAACAATCCCAGATGTGTGCGTGCTGTGTAAATAGTCCTTGTAATCAGTCCATAATGATATCCCGGCTGTGTGTAATCAGTGGAAAACAGGAACTGGTGTGTGCAAGGTACATGCTGGGAGTTGCAGTTCCTTAATGTGGTGTGTGTGTAGTTCTCCAGTGATCCACAGCCGCTAGATCACTGATGATCATAACAGGAACTATACATGAACAATTGACTGGTCCCTACAAGTCACACTAACGAATGCATATACAATTACAAAATGTAAAGGCATAAGCATAATCCGGTAGTTGTCCATTTAAGTTTTAATGAGAAAGTCATCCTCTCCATATTTTAAAAATTAGATACAATATCCAACTCGATTTTATAGGGGGTTCAAGTTGTAGTCAATTTTGAGTTACAGTTTTCTTGTTGGTTGCGAAAAAGTATTTTTAATAAATACTTGTTTTTTACCATGTTAGATGCCTACCATGTAGGCTGCTACAATTCAATTCATGTTTATTTGTATAGTACTTTTACAAAGTAGATTGTGTCAAAGCAGCTTAACATAGACATTCTAGTAAACTGAAACTGTGTCAGTCCAACGCAATCTCACGACAATTCGTAACTTTTTGATTTAGTGGCTAATTCATATGAATTCGTACAATCTAATTCGTACAATTTTGTGCGATTTACTCATCACCCAATGATGGTTGGGGTTAGGGTGCGGTTGGGTGCCACGCCTCCTTTTTAAAATCGTACATTTTTGTACGACTGAACTGACAAAACGTAAAATACTTACATTTCCTCGTAAGATGAGGCTGGTCAGTCCAGTTTTCAGAGTTGAATTTTAGTTTAGTTCAGTTCAGAGTGGTTTAATTTTCACTGCTGAGTTTCCCAAGTAAATTGTTGTAAAAGAAAAGCCTTGTTTAAAAAAAAATTATGATAATAAAATCAGGAAATTTCAGTGTCTGAGTGTAAAGTGTTTCCTTCTTTTTCTGCATCAGTTTTCTTGCTATTGCTAAATTGCTCACTCTCAAACCTGCACCTGAACCAGATAATTGAGGAGTTCAAGGTTAATTAGAAATTACAGACAGGTGTTTTGGAAATGAAGCTAGGAAAGTAGCCAGGAAGAACTCCAGGATATTTTTTCTCTCCACTATGCTGCTTGAAGAAGTACAACAGTATTTCTTGGATATGCTCAAAATCCACTATCACACCATCATCACACTTTAATTGGGATTTTTCTTTTTTCTAATTTCTAGTTAATACATGTATTATTGAATGCATTTACTTACATGAACAGTCAATAAACAATACAATATTATAGTATGTATTAATCTTTGTTAACTTTATTGAAAAGTCAACCATAGTGAGTTCTTTTTGATTCACAGAGCTTTAACTATCATTACCAAGCACAACTTTAGTTTTAATAATGAGTTAGTCATTGATTAACTATGAATAATACAAGTATAGTTCATTTGTATTTCATGTTAGTAAATACATTAACCAACATTAACTAATGGAACGTAATTGTAACGTGTGATTGACATTAGAGTATCAAGTATATGCTATGAATCATTCTGGAAAATTTTGTGATACAAAGTTTTCTGCCTTATATTCTAATTGTTTGCTATACTGTTACATCCTTTTAGATGTTAATAATAAACTAAGAGTATTTTGACATAAAATACAATAGTTTAGTGTGTGTGTGTGGCAAATAGATGGAGAAAGAATAACTGAAAACCAAATATCACTGCAATTGATTAATATTGTCCATACTTCCAGTGAAAACAAGTGAAAAAATATTGTACAGTGAAAGAAAAATATTTACAATAAATAAATGATAATTTACTTGTTGGAGAGGAGGTAGTCAGAGGTGTTTAAATGAAAGAAATATATATAACAAAACATACTATCTGTATTTAACTAAACTAAATATCAAACGAAAAGCATGAAAAGACACATCTTCAATGTATCAAATGTCTTAACACACTCTCCTGAACCTAATGAACAAATACAAAAATTAATCTGAGTGTTGTACATGCACAGTTGAAGTTAGAATTATTAGCCCCCCTTTGAATTTTGTATGTTTTTTTAAATATGTCCTAAATGATGTTTAACAGAGCAAGGAAATTTTCACAGCATGTCTGGTAATATTCTGGATAAAGTCTTCTGGATAAAGTCTTGTTTGTTTTATTCCGGCTAGAATAAAAGCAGTTTTAAATAAATAAATA
This sequence comes from Danio kyathit, assembly GCA_903798195.1. Lineage (NCBI taxonomy): Eukaryota > Metazoa > Chordata > Actinopteri > Cypriniformes > Danionidae > Danio > Danio kyathit. Next base: position 13,651,673 of record LR812538.1, read on the forward strand.
AAAAAAAAACATTCTAAGGGCAAAGTTATTAGCCCCATTAGGCTATATATTTTTTTAATAGTCTACAGAACAAACCATCATTATACAATAAATTCCCTAATTACCCTAACCTGCCTAGTTAACCTAATTAATTTAGTTAAGCCTTTAAATGTCACTTTAAGCTGTATAGAAGTGTCTTGAAAAAATATGTACTAAAATATAATTTATTGTCATTTTGGTAAAGATAAAATAAATCAGTTATTAGAAATGAGTTATTAAAACTATTATGTTTAGAAATGTGTTGAAAAAATCTTCACTTCGTTAAACAGAAACTGGGAAAAAAAAATTGGGGGGCTAATAATTCAGGGAGGCTTATAATTCTGACTTCAACTGTACATCACATCACTGCTTTGATTGTAATTAACCAATTTTTTTGGTTTGACTGATTTATTAACCAATGAGCAAATTCAATCATTTGAAATTCAAAATTCAAAGAGATAATGATGTATAGCCTGCATGTCATGAAGATCATGTTTTAATGGCAATCAGCATATATATTTTTGGCGTGACTATTAAATCGGAAGTTATTCAGGCGTGTGAAGAAAGTGTGGCTCACGATGCAGATATGCGAGTTGTCTTTTTGTAGAGATCTAACTGTGAAGTATTGTAAAATGAACTGTTCAAATCAATCTCATAACAATTTGTAACTTTTTGATTTATTGGCTAAATCATATGAATTCATACAATCTCCTCCATACATTTCCCCCCAATGAGGGGTAAGGGTGGAGTTTGTGGACACGTCTCTTTTTTTTCCCCACAAAGAGGCATTAGATGCACAATTAATTTGTTGTACACAGTAAACATTATTTGATCTAAAAAATACTGTATACATATTAAAATACATTAGCACAAAATGGTCTCATATTGTCACGATCACCAACGATCTAATCCTTGCAGATCGCAGGAGAACTGTAGATCTGTCACTGAACTGGACTACAAATAACATCATGAATCTCATGTACACCAGTTCCTGATCCCCTCTGATTACACATACACACACAGCTGGTAACTTATCATGGACTGATTACCTGAACTCCACATTCACCATTCACACACACGTTGCTGAGTCTTGTTTCTTCCTATGGACATTACAAAGCATTTTCCTTTGTTTGTCTTGGCGTGTTTTTGACACGAGTCTTGTTTGCTGTTTTGATTCTTTGCCACCTAGCCTGACCGTTTGCGTGTATTTTGACAACATTGGATTAGGCATCGGGGTGGCGCAGCGGGTAGCATGATCGTCTCACAGCAAAAAAGGTTGCTGGTTCAAGGCCCGGCTGGGTCATTTGGCATTTCTGTGTGGAGTTTGCATGTCTCCCCCGTGTTCACCGTGAGTTTCCTCTCCAGGTGCTCCGTTTCCCTCCCCAGTACAAAGACATGTGGTATATAAATAAGCTAATTTGGCCGTAGTGTATGTCTGTGAATGCAAGAGTGTATGGGTGTTTCCCAGTGTTGTGTTGCGACTAAAAGAGGCATGCGCTGTGTAAAACATATGCTGAATAAGTTGAATAAGTTCATTTCCTTGTGGTGACCCCTGATTAATAAAGGGACTAAGCCGAAAAGAAAATGAATGAATGAATAAATTAATATTGGATTATCTTAATGCTGCAGTTTGCCCCTGTTTTGACCATTGCCTGCTTGATTTATCTTAAATAAACTGTGCATTGATCCTCATCTCCATTGTCCAGCATCCGACATTAAAATATATAAGGCTGTATGGACATTTGGATTTTATTATTGGAAATCACTGTTCAGGATGTACCTTAATCTAAGTGTGAATTGCTGCCGTCAATAACATTATAGAATGTACATTTTAGGCCTACTTTAAAATGTATTTTTCACAAAACGCGACATCCGCCAGACCAGTTTCTTTACAAAGTGCGATATAAACGGTTTATATTGCGAGCTCAGCATCCCCTGGGAAGAGATTTACTACTGCCGGTGAAATGCTCCGAGTTTGCTCATTGATTAACGATAAAATCAAACAAAAAACATAATTTTAAAAAGAGGATTCAATAGGCTAACTAAAAAATGTTTACCATTTAATTGTTCATACTGTAGGCGAGCTATCAGTCACGTAGGCTACATCACTGATCAGCTGCTGTCTGTCAGTCAGAGAATCAAAGCTTCAGAGTCAAGCTAACGTCATGGATTTCAATGTAGTTTTCTTAAAAGCAGGGTTCGACAATAAGGATGGCAAATGCGATCTTAGAATCGAGAAGCAGCACGACTGACAAAGATAACTGTGTTCGCGCGAGCAGGTGAATACCGAATGAGAGAATGATCACTCGTGCCAAAAGCTGATGTGATGCACGCGACTGTTTAAAACACATGCGCGCTCCCGTTCCCTTGCATGAACCTGTGCCTGGAAACGCAACTGGTGTGATCGGTTAATCTTACTTATCAAATAAAACATTGATTCACTAGCTTTACTTAATGGTATTACAATAGTAGAATACAGCCTAAGGTGGATATATAGCGTTTGCAAAAAAAAAAAAAGGTTATGTTGTGTTGTGTATGTTCTGGCCAAAACTAACTCAGAATCTTCTTATTATTAATCAATCTTTGTATATAATATTCCATATATTTATGATGTATTGTTTTTATACAACCAATTTAAGATGTTTGACAATGTTAAGATAAATACTGTATGTTGCATTTCGGCATGGTTTTTCACTTATTTATGAACTATTTATGGACATAAAATTGAATAAAACATTTTGAACATTGTGATCCTGGCCTTCACTGAGCTCAAGTAATAGTTTAATGCACAAAAATTGTGAATGAACTTGACTGTTGATGTCTTACATAATAATGTCAAATAACCAACATTTCTCAAAATGGATACATCTCGTTTTGCAACGACACTCTTTAAGTGTAACAAGACAGCTTACAACTGGTGTTGTACTCTTAAAAAGACATCTCATACCTCTAAAAATGCACATTATTACCACTATTTACATTTAGATGCTATGAACTATTTAAATAAGATACACAATATAAAGTAAATATATTGCGTTATACCCTTAAAGATATAAATAAATAAAATAAATAATTATTCTGCACTTTTTGGGAGAGTGTAAAGTGCAATGTGCCATATACAGTAAAGAAAGTCCATTTCTTCCATTTATAATCATAGAGAACATGTTACGCAAAAAAGGTATGATTTAAAATATAACCCAAGTTTAACAGAAAAATTATGCTATACCCCTGCAATCTGAAAATTAACTGCCTTGCCTGCGTATGTGTAAGGAATAATTGACAATTGTCCATTGAATTACTGACTTCAGATGTACAATATTTTCTAATGTACATTATGATGTACATTATTTTCATAATTTTAACAGTCCAGTCAATAATTCCAATTATATTGTAGTTACCTCACCTAAAACACTGTTCAGATGCTGTATTTCAAGATGTTTTTGCAATAATAGTTTCTCACACATCTCATTCAAAGCCTTCTGTTGTGCTTTGATGGTGTTTTCGACAATTGAGCGTAGTGATACAGAACTCTAATGTGTTCAAAACCTGCCTGGAACTACTTTTTTGCTTAGTGTTTATCTGAAAATAACTGCAGACATTAGAAACGTTCATCAGCCAATCAAAACCAAGCATTCAATATGTAATATAAATGAATATACACTCAAAAATTGCTGCTTATTCAAACTGCTTGTTTGAATCAACACAAATATTTTTATTTAAGAGACAACTTAATTGTTTTATGTTCAATCCACTTAACTTTGCTAAGTTAGCTTAATCAATTTGTGTTGGGTAAAAAATAATGAATTGTGTGGAACCCTGCATTTTTCCACAGTGTATTGTGCATCCTGCATTTGTTGCTGTATGTATTACACCTTTACTCTAATAAAAGTGTTTATTTGTTTGGAAAAGTAAACCGGACTCTCAGCAGTTAAAAGATTCACGTGAGAGCTCAAGATTCAAATGGTGTCTTTGCTCTGCCAGCCACAGACATGCACTACATGACATCTTTAATTCATTTTGGAGATTAGAGCACTGACTGACAGGAATATGGACTCAAAGTGTATCAGCTGCTCTAAAGGTCTGTCAGTATCAGATCGGGACAACTGCGAGGCTTGTTTGGGTTGTTGTTTGCTTTGGAATCGGCAGGATGATAAAAATCAGTGAAGCACGGAAAAAAAAAGAGCCAGATATGAATGCTAAATGTGTTTATATGTGAGTCAGTCTGGCTGGTGTTTTGGGGAGAGTTGTTGGTATGTATGCGGGAGAGGGTGAGCTCAGTTTGATACTGTGCATGTGTGTTTATTTGATTTGATTTGATTTGCATCACTCTCTGCTCTGACAGCAGGGGAATCGAATATGATTCATTGGAACAGTAATAAAATGAAACTATTATTATCTTAGAGTCTCAGCAAGGTCATCAACAAACCAATCATACATCAGTACAGCAATACACTAGCAGTCGATGAACATTCAACAACCTGTGCTAGAGGAAAATTGTGTAGATTTTTTTTTATGTCCAATTCTCACTGTTTAAAAATATGAAAGTAGTGAAGGTTATGTTCTGAGGTCATCTAGACGACTTCTGATAGGCTTTCACTTAAGGGCAAGGGATGCTAAAGATTTTAGTGCATAAAAATTATGAGAATGTGTTTTTCTATTAGCTTAAATAAGAGAATGAGATGAAATATGAGTTTAGAGAATAATGTATTTTGACATAAATGCTGGGTTAGAGTTTGCTTATGAAAATAATATACTAATAACAGAAAACCTTTTTATTCCTTTGTGTTTTTAAAATGTTCAACATCAATCAATGACTGAATGAAATGGTACCACTGTAAACATTAAGATCTTATAATAGGAGTCAATCAGTGAATCAATCCATCAATCAATCAATCAGTCAATTTGTAATAGAATGAATCAATCAATCTTTTAATATGTGAATGAATGAATGAATGAATGAATCAATGAATCAATCAATCAATCAATCAATCAATCAATCAATCAATCAATCAATCAATCAATCAATCAATCAATTAATTATACAAATAGATGTCAATCTGTAAATAAATTAATGACTCAATCCATCAATCAATCAATCAGTCAATTTGTAATAGAATGAATCAATCAATCTTTTAATATGTGAATGAATGAATGAATGAATGAATGAATGAATGAATCAATGAATCAATCAATCAATCAATCAATCAATCAATCAATCAATCAATCAATCATACAAATAGATGTCAATCTGTAAATAAATTAATGACTCAATCCATCAATCAATCAATCTGTCAATATGTAAATGAATTAATGAATCAATTAATCAATCTGTAAATCTGTAAATGGATGAACAAATCAATCTGTCAATATGTAAATGAGTCAATCAATAAATAAAATCAATCAATCAATCTTTCAGTAAATGAATGAATAAATCAATCGATCAATTAATCTGTCAAATTGGGAATTAATGAATCAACCAATCAATTAATGAATGAAATAATGAAGCAATCAGTTAATCAGTGAGTCAATTAATGAATCAACCAATCAATTAATGTATTAATCAATCAATTAATTGACGAATGAATCAATGAATGAATCAGTTATCAATTGAATCAATGAATCAATCAGTGGATGGATAGATGGATGGATAAATTAATAAACTGATGAATCAATGTCACTCAATATGTCAATGAAGAAAGAAGGAAAGAAAGAAAGAAATTTAAAGAAACAATAAGTCAATGAATCTTTTAGTTGGCCAGTGAATGAATTAATGGATGATTCAATTAATGGATGGATGGATTAATAAACTGGTGAATCAATAGGTCAGTCAAATGGTCAATGAAGAAAGAAAGAAAGAAAGAAAGAAAGAAAGAAAGAAAGAAAGAAAGAAAGAAAGAAAGAAAGAAAGAAAGAAAAAAAGAAAGAAAAAAAGAAAGAATCAATCAATAAGTCAATGAATAATTCAGTCAATAAATGAATGGATTAATGGAGGCAAGGCAAGTTTATTTATATAGCACCTTTTATACACAGTGCCAATTCAAAGTGCTTTACACTTAGAGGATACAATTAAAGGATGGATGGATGGATGGATGGATGGACGGACGGACGGACGGACGGACGGACGGACGGACGGACGGACGGACGGACGGACGGACGGACGGACGGATGGACGGACGGACGGATGGATGGATTAATAAACTGGTGAATCAATAGGTTAATCAATATGTCAATGAAGAAAGAAAGAAAGAAAGAAAGAAAGAAAGAAAGAAAGAAAGAAAGAAAGAAAGAAAGAAAAAATCAATCAATGAGTCAATGAATAATTCAGTCAGTAAATGAATAGATTAATGGAGGCAAGGCAAGTTTATTTATATAGTACATTTTATACACAGTGGCAATTCAAAGTGCTTTAAACTTAGAGGATACAATTAAGGGATGGATGGATGGATGAATAAACTGGTGAATCAATAGGTCAATCAATCGGTCAATAAATAAAGAAAGAAGGAAAGAAAGAAATAAGGAAAGAAGGGATTAGAAATTCAATGAATGGATTAATGGATGATTCAATTAATGGATGGATGAATGGATACATGGATCAATTGATTAATAAACGAATCAGTGAATGGATGGATAGATAGTTGAATGGATGGGTGAATGAATACATTTGTGAATCAATAGGTCAATCAATCTGCCAATTAATAAAAAGTCAATCACTGGATCAATCAATAATTGATTGATTAATCGAATTAATTAATGGACAAATCAGCCAATCAGTCAATCAATCAAAAATAAATGAATAAATGAATGAATAAACCAAACAATCAATCAAATCAATAAATCAATCAACAAACAAGAAATGCAAGAATATCAATTCAATTGATATTGAATCCTGGATTTTTTTTTCCATAATAACATTGGTACCAGGGTTGAATGCTTGAGCTTGACAGATACAATCGATGTTTTCATTCAAAACTCAAAATTGTGTGATTTCCTTAATTCTTTTGTTTATGAAAATGATTATAGAAGTGTGTGTGATTAGTCAGATGCCGATTACGGTTCAGATGACTGACTCAAAATATAATCACCCCTTTAAAGCTACAGAACGACTTAAGTGTATGATAAAAAATGGATTAAACGATCTGGTGTTGTACAGCTAGCAGAGATATATTTGGCAAAGGGGGCTTATCTAGAGAACAAGGCTTATCTACACCCGTCACAAGAGGCGTCTAATGACATTTATGTGCTTCCAAACTAATTATGCTGGAGTACATCGACGACAAGCAAAAGAGAAATTAAATTAACACTCCAGCATTTATCAGTATGTTAAACAGTTTTCTAATCCTCGAAGAGAGTGCGCAAGTGCTATTATTCGACTCTAATGAGGACTGGGCTGCGCGGCGAAGACTTTGTCACTCGTCTTCTGAAGATCTGACTGTCACACTGGAATAAAGCCAAGACAACCATCCCATCTGGACCCTTACACATCTGGAGTCATCACTCTCTTTATTCACTTCGCTTCATTGTCTCTGTGACTACAGGACAAGCGGGGAGGAAAATAAAGAGAGAAGCACCAGATGTTGTTCGTTTCATGCGGAGTTAAAACTGTGTGAATTATTAAGTGTATGTTTATTATGCGTAGGTGTTGTCTGTTGAAATGCATTGAACTGAAACTCATGTTTAATCTTTCCAGCTCTTTCCAGAAATGGTAGGTAATAGAGTTTAAAACTCTTACATAAATTAAATTTCCTTCTGTTCAGTAAGTGCAAATTTAGAAAACGAGTTTTCAACTAAAAATGTTATGGCCAGTTTGACTGTTCAATGGCATAACAGTCAGGCGTCTGAAAACTGGGCTTTAAAGTTCAGAAAAAGATAACACTAAATTAATCAATCAATCAATCAATCAATCAATCAATTTGTAAATGAATTAATCTGTCAACATGTGAATAAATGACTGAATTAATCAATAATTCAGTTTG
>LR812538.1:13662163-13757163 GCA_903798195.1 Danio kyathit
TGAGCTTTCTAATGTGACTGCTACTACGTTTGAAGTGAAAACCGCAGACTGCCAATGACTTCTGCACTGATTTAACAGCATGTGTCCAATTCGGGCTGATTTAAAGAGCCTGGACTCAAGTGCTGGTGTGTACAGGAGGGTCGATTTTGATTATGTTAGATTTATGATATTGGATGATAAAATGGTGGAGAGATTTGATATTGATGAGGTTATATCGGATCATATTTGTGGGTCAGTGGTGCAGAGATTTGATATTGACGAGGCTAAATTTGATCATATTATGGGTGTACAGGGCAGAGAGGCTGTTTATTGGATGGTGGAGTGAGATTTGATTGCGAGGCTGCGTGATTAATGATTTGTTGCTACTGATGATATTCATAATAAAAGCGATTATGATGTAGATTAAAAGGATTGTTGTTGTGTTTTATTGCAAGCTCATTGCTTGCTGGCTCTCCACTGTTAATGTACTTCAGGTCTTTATAGAATATCATGTTAACATGATCTGTGGGGTCATTTTTAATGACAATGATAGTATAATTTTTATTAATTAATCATTTAAAGTCTAGAGTGGCATGTAATAATAATAAAACAACTGCATAACATTTATTAAGATAGTAATATTAACAAGAATAGATAGATTCCAAATGAACATATACATATACACACGTCAGGTGCTGTCATAAATGTACAATATCTTCAAAAAGTTGATTTATTTTACTAATTCCATTCAAGAAGGGGATTTTTTATGATCTATACATTAATTCCACACAGACTGATATATTTCAAGTGTTTATTTCTTTTAATTTTGATGATTTTAATGACACCTAATGAAAACCCCAACTTCAGTATCTCAGGAAATTAGAATATTGTGAAAAGGTTCAGTATTGAAGACACCTGGTGCCACACTCTAATCAGGTAATTATCTCAAAACACCTGCAAAGGTCTTTAAGTGGTCACAATCTACACAATCATGGGGAGGATGGCTGATTTGACAGCTGTCTAAAAGATGATCTTGACACCTTGCACAAGAAGGGCAAGACACAAAAGGTCATTGCAAAAGAGGCTGACTGTTCACAGAGCTCTGTGTCCGAGCACATCAATAGAAATGCAAAGGAAAGGAAAAGATGTGGTAGAAAAAAAGTGTACAAGCAGTAATGATAACCACACCCTGGATAGAATTGTGAAACAAAACCCATTCAAAAAAGTGGGGAAGATTCAAAAAGAGTGGACTGCAGCTGGAGTCAGTGCTTCAAGAACTACTACGCAGAAATGTCTGCAAGACATGGGTTTCAGCTGTCGCATTCCTTGTGTCATGGGATAAAGACTGGACTGCTGTAGGTTGTACCCATGGCAGTCAGTTTTTTCAGATATCAATTTATTTTAAGTTAATTAATTCCTAAATTATATAGTCCTTAACATTCCCCGAAATGCCTTCCGCCTTAGTTTCACAAAAAAACCTATGTCAGACTGTTGCTAAATGTTATAATGCTAGACAGTATTTTTTTTTTCAAATTGCTGTTACTATTCAATGCAGTTGTAATTATTATTAAAATGGTTATAAAATGCATTAAATATTTGCTTTGTCATCACACTGGTATCTGTGTAAGAAATCAATCTACGTTAAAAGATCGATTTAGGAATTATTAGCTCAGATCAATGACTCGGATCTTGAAGATTCGAATCATTGATTCGACTCAATTGAGTCGGATTGAATCAGATCAAAGATTCAACCTTTGTGCGTCCCGCAAATAGAGACAATCACATTTATTAATTCTCGTCTATATTATTTCCGTGGCCACCGGTCATAACATGACACAGAATAGGGTTAATTTTCAGCAAGGTAACACGATCTACAGCTTGAGGCAAAGACTTACAAAGCACATAAACGAGAACACAGTTCTTTCAAAGGAGAACAAAGATTTATTGAGCTACACTATTCGATACACGAGGCTAACTACGTAATAATCAAAACAACAAACAAACAAATGCACACACACGTTCACACACAAACACACACACACAGGCAGTTCGGAGGATGCAAAATGAATTGAACAACCAGTCCAGCCGATCTAGTATTTCGTACTAGATCTTAGAATCACCTGAGAAACCACAAAAGCAGAGAATTGACTTATCTTTAACTGCTAAAAATCATATGCACCAGATCAGATAGAGGCAACAGTTATTCGTTACTTGCGAGTTGTTGAAGCCTTCTTGATTCGGGTTTCCCTCGCCGGATGGCTTGAGGAAACACGTGGCGCTCCTGATAGGTTGGCTGCGGTGACGTCTTTGGGATTCGGGCGAGTGGAGCTCGTTTGTCCTGGGTTACGACTCCGTAGAGAGTCAGTTCCCGGAAGTTTCAGAGGTTGCGAAACTTAAAAGGTTTTAGGATGAAGAGTTTTTGATGACCCGACCGCGTGGTAGGCGGCCGGGGGCGGAGAAGCATCAGCGGGCTTCTGCCAGCTAATGCTAAAAGGGGGCTGCGCACATGGTCAGTGCTGGAAGGACGTTTTATACGGCTGGCTCTGAGCCATCCCTAATGACGCTGTCGTCCAATGAACGGCAAGATGAAGGGCGGGGCCACGCCCCGTACCAGTGTAGGCAGGTTTAATAATTAACCAACTGCAAGAGAATTTCACGTGGAAAAATCTCTGGTAAAAATTTAACTATCTGACATCAAATGTTACAAGACGAATATGGTTCGTATCACAGAATTCTCATTTACAGCAAAGTATTGCAAATAAAGAGGGGTTCAGTTAGATACCAAGAACGAGGCATTTTAGACACATACAGATCATTTCACCCTGTTTTAGGGGTAAAAACCACACATTATAAACCTGGTTGGTTGGAATAAACACAACACATCAATACTTATAAATGTCATTCAAAATATCAAATTTTGCCTTGGTTATGACATCTATAAGAATCGTCTTTAAGTCTCATTTATTTCTTTTGGGATTTCTTTGTCTCTGAGAAACTCTGTCCATCTCGTGGTCGAACGCATGGCCGTCACATGATGGTCATTCAAAAACCTCGTGATGGGGGTTCTGAATGCTCTACTGTCTAGTTGGTTACCGATTAACCAAAATTAGCTGCAGGGTCCCGACAGCTGCGGCCAGATTGTTGGGGGGAAGACAATCTGTTATCCAGATCTGGGAACTCCGATATCCAAGCCTGATTCGAACCGGTTTTAACATCTGCATCTGTATAATTCATATTTGAAACCCTTAGTGTACAGTGAGTTTGGCAACCCCTCATAAATGTTTGGTGACCACTAGTGGGGGTTACAACCCCCAGGGACCCCCAAAGACCCCTAATATGCTTGTTTTCTTCTTTTTTTATAATATTACCTGTAATGTAGTGAGAAATCTAGCTGTTTGTGAATGTAAAAGGCCTGCAATATTTCTGCCATATTTCTCTATTTTGTTTTAAACTGAGATTCATACAGCTGAAAGCATAATAACTAAGCCTAAGTTTCTTAAGACAGAACAACATTTGGCCAAGAGACATTCATTTAAAAAGTTGGAATATAAGGGGTAATAATAATAATAATAATAATAATAATAATGCAAAAATGTTTTCAAAGTTGCCTAAATTAAGTTCTAAGCAATGCATATTACTAACCTCTAATTGAGCACAGAACAGGATCTTTACTTAATATTCTAATAATTTTTGATGTAAATAAAAAATATTAATAATTTGGACAAATGTTTGAATATACTAGGGCAGAGGTTCTCAATCTCTGTCCTGGTGGTCCGGTGTACTGCAGATTTGAGCTCTAACCCCAATCAGACACACCTGGGCTAGCTAATCAAGCTCTTACTAGGCTTTCTAGAAACATCTTTGCAGATCTGTTGAGGCAAGTTGGAGCTAAAATCTGCAGGACACAGGACCTCTAGGACCAAGTTTGAGAACCCCTGAGATTCAGGGTCACAAAAGAAAGAATACAAAATTCCAAAATTGATAGCTGATAGCCTGATACTGATAGCTTAACCACATCATTGTTTGATGATTGAGTCTAACAAACTTATTACCATCACAAAACATCACAAATTCTGGTGGAACTCTTTACCTTTTAATCAGACGATCTGTTGCTGTCTGAAATTAGCATGTTTTTTTAGTCTGGATACCCTGATAAATTGACAAAACTTTGTACTTTATATTCAAAAGAGCTCTTTCCATTGATTTCCAAGAGAAAAATCTCAAACTTGTTGATTTGCGTCAGCTGATTTGCCTTTCAGCAGTTTGGCAGTGTTGTTAGCAGACATTCTTTTCAAGATATGAATGCCTGTCCATCTTTTATGGCTCATGGACAAGTGTTGATAATGAGAACGCCTCTGTAAACCCCTTTTGTCTGTTTGCTATATATTTGATGCCACTTTCGTCAATGGTGATTAAGCTAATTGCTGTTTGCTAATGTATGTGGCGCTAAAACAGAGCCTGAGCGACAGGCTGTCATGGCCGCCTATTCTTCAGTAATTACTCCTACCTTTCAGAGAGCTTTTTAGGTTTCTAAAGCACGGTTCCGAGGCATTGTTTCAGTAATGGCACCGTGAGTGCTGTCAGACCGAGCTGTGTGGCGTATTTGTCAGGCTCTGACAGATAGACTGCTTTGCAAATCTCCACAATCAACCGCAAGACAAGCCATCCTTACAAAATTAAAATTGCCACCCTAGTACGGGCCAATGTCCTTGTCTTGCAAAGTGCTTAATGTGTCTGTGTTGTTTATGTTATTGTGTTTTTTAGGAGTGTTTGCTCTTGATATACAAGTGTGCTTAGTTGTATTTAGAGTGCACTTGTAATAAGGCTCCTTTCCATTATTATATTTCTTAATACACTTATAAAGTGTATTCTGTTAAATACAATGTTAAACATTTTACCTTAAGATACATTTTGTATTGTAACTTCTGTACTGCATTGTACTTGTGATGCAGAGAGCTTAGGTTTAAGTCTAGGGAGCGGTGGTTCCAGAAAACAGATAAAAGTAATGTAAAATCAAGGTAAACTATGTGGTCAAAGTGCACTTTTCTCTTACCTTTGCTTCTGAAAACACTATGAGTTGGTTTAGGGAAGGATTTCAGTCAGTGGTTTGCTGGTCAGGTGATCTGTATGAAAAGCTCCGCCCTCTTGTGGACATGTACACAAAGCATGTGTATCTGAAATATACAGTTGAAGTCAGAATTATTGGCCCCCCTTAGAATATTTTTTTCTTTTTTAAATATTTCCCAAATTATGTTAAACAGAGCAAGGAAATTTTCACAGTATGTCTGATAATATTTTTTCTTCTGGAAAAAGTCTTATTGTTTTATTTTGGCTAGAATAAAAACAGTTATTAATTTTTTTATAATCATTTTAAGGTCAAAATGATTAGCCCCTTTGAGCTATATATTTTTTCGATAGTCTACAGAACAAACTATCGTTATACAATAACTTGCCTAATTACCCTAACCTGCCTAGTTAACCTAATTAACCTAGTTAAGCCTTTAAATGTCACTTTAAGCTGTATAGAAGTGTTTTGAAAAATATCTAGTCAAATATTATTTACTGTCATCATGTCAAAGATAAAATAAATCAGATGTTAGAGATGAGTTATTAAAACTATTATGTTTAGAAGTGTGTTGTAAAAATCTTCTCTCCGTTAAACAGAAATTGGGGAAAAAATAAACGGGGGGGCTAATAATTCAGGGGGGCTAATAGTTCTGACTTCAACTGTACATCAAAACAATTTCTAAGTAACATATTTCAGATTTGTGTATGTAGACAGCTCCCTCTAGTGGATTTGTCATCTGAAATGTGCAACATTATGTACCCGGAGCAATGCAATTTATGTTTTGCAAAAATTTAGGCCGAGTCACATGGAAAAAGATGGAAAAGACTGCAAGTTTAGTATTTAAACTGCTGAAGATACTATTAATTTGGCAACCTATTAGATTAGTAATTTGTCCAGTTTGTTTTTTTTTTTTCTATACAACAATAGAACCACAAACAATCATACTGAAGTGGATCTAGTGTCTATATGATAAATTCACACTTTTTTTTGAGAGCTGATTTCCTAATCATCTGACTAAAGGCAAAAAGTATCTTTTGACTTGAATTCAGCTCTGGACTCTGGAGTGTATGAGTGATCGGGGGTCAGCTTTTTTTTCAGTAATTTGAGTAATACATAAGCATGTCTCTGTGAACCAAATTCATGTATTTAATTCAGCCTGATCTCACAAGGAAACTTACCTATTTCACGTTTGGTCAGTTTAGTGACTTTTCGTATGAATTCAAGTTCAGTTATATGAAAATGTACGATTTTAAAAAGGAGGTGTGGCACCTAAACCCAACCGTCATTGGGGAATAAGCAAATCAAAGTAAATTGTACGCATGAGATTGTACAAATTGCCACTAAACCAAAAAGATACAAACTGCATTGAGATTGTGTGGATTTAATCAGTTTATTAATCAAACTTATGATGTTTTATAGGAAATTACTTAATTCTGACATACAAGTGATAGGCGATTTCATCAAACAATTATCAAAGATGACCTACAGCATATGAATTGGTGAATTTCACCAAACGTTAACAAGTTTGCATCCCTACACCAATAAATCATAAAGGATTCCGCTTACTGTTTACTGTAAAACTTCATATCCGGCCTTAGGCATCCACTAAAATACAGACCATAGTTTAATTTGACTTCACTTTTAGGCTATATGTAGATACAAACACTAATTTACATTTACAGTGCCTATCGGTGGACTAGATCTGCCTTTTTCTGACCACGGGCTGAATTTTCCTGCAACCCTGCTGAACGTGATCATGAATTGCTATAAACCATTATAGGGTTTTTTATTTGTATTGATTCTATCAGCCTTTATGTTTGCAATTGTCAGAATCTATCGTGATTTTTAAAACACAAACAAGTAAAGAAGAGTTTATCTATCTCTGTTTGAGATATTCCAATGCAATCTCACAGCACTTCATAACTTTTTGATTTAGTGGCTAAATTTGTATGATCTCATTTGCATATTTTAGTATGATTTGCCTCCTTTTTAAAAAAATCTGATGTTTTTGTTGACACTTTTTTGACATTAAATAAAATAAACAAAAAATCGCAAAAAATAACATGATCAATTGAAGAGTTCATATATAAAAAGCCTTTAAGTGCATCTGAAATAGTCTTCTAAAATTAACATTTTTTTCTCAGATTCCTGTGTGCAGGTTCAGCAGCTTAACTGTTATGGCAACAAATAGGTTATTTTCATTGTCTTTAATGTAAAATAACTCAAAATAAACATAGGACAAATTTTAGAAGAAAATTTCAGATGGTTTTTGCATGTGAACTCTTCAATTAGTCCTTAATGTGTATGTTTTTAGGTTATTGTAACTTATTAAACTAATTTATTCATGTTAATTTTATACATTACGCAAGCTGTTTTAACCCAGTTTAACATAATATAAGTTCAATGGACTCATAAGGTTAATTTGATTCAGCTTAAAAATTTAAGGAAACCAGCTACAGTGTATATTCTGTTTAAATTAAAGTGGCTCTGTTCTTTCTTCAACAGGAGAAAGTGCAATAATTGAGATGTAATTAAGATGTAATGGAGATGTAATTGTTGTCATTTCTCAAATCGTTGCAATTTTAATTTTGAGCAAATTATTCATTGTGAAGTTTTTGTTGTCTAAAACTAAACTAAATGACCATTATTTAATCGACTTAAACTTGACTAAATAAAAACACGAGGTTGAGTAAACGCTAATAAAAAGGGGACGCAGAATTTAACTTTTATTTTGGATTAAAAGCAACTTATTAGTGTATTACAGGAGAACTTTTATGGAAAAATCACTTTTATATAGGGTTTAAACACAGTTTTGTGGCAGCAGTGAGTGAATATATCTAGCCTAAATGGTATAAATTAATAAAAAAATATATATAATCATACCTGATAAAAACAATCTGCAGAAACACTGATTGACATTCTCCCTTTGTACATGTCATCAGAGGGGGAAAGCCCCGCCCATTAGTGATGATCTCTCCCTCATTAGCATGAACAGCCCTGAGTGAGAAGCAGCCTTTTTTTGGATTTGCTGCTATGCTGATGCATAGACTTTTGTAGCTCCGCCCTCTTTTGAAAAAAAAGTACCATCTCATTTGCATTTAAAGTAACAGTCACCAAAAACAGCACAATTAGGATCAAAGCGTAAAAGGGGCAGCTTCAAAGAGTTAGTAAACATTATTTGAACTGCAACTTAACATACACACTTATAGAGACATCAAAGACCTATTTTACATCTTGTAAAAAGGGGCATAATACATTTTTACATAAAAAACTGTATTACAAAAATACTGTATGACGCAGAGTTCTGTACTGAAATACATGCTAACATTTCAGTCGATTGACTCACTTTTGGCATTCATAAATTGAACGCTACTGTTCCTACCACACTCAGCCTGCTAAAGCCACATTATTTATGAAGTAACGTCTATAATCTTGGTTAGAAAATCCCATTTCATCTAAGGGAATTGTCTGTACTAAAGTAAAAGCTCTGCTTTGTGCTTTGAAATGGAAAGGCTTGTCATGTTTTATTCCATGTCAAATTTCTATTGTAAGATTCGTCTGAGGCACTGCTTGTAGAATCTTATATAAGAGTCAATCTTCATGTTAATCAGAGTGCATCTTTCCTGAATGGCATCGATGAAGTGGTTTACAAATATCGCAAGATTGGACCACGGGTCCATTATACAGTAAAGAGTCCGAATTTGATTCATACACTGTCCCCATTTGGTGCTTTTCATTATGCAAATCATTTCTAAGTGAAGTCACAAAGTACAAACTATAGACATATGAATCAGTCCATCATCGATGAGAAGTTTTAGCTGCAAAACAAAAGAATGTGTCATTTCATTCTCACCTTTAAATTGATAGGTTTGAATATGTTAGACTTCTCACTTTTGTATTGGTCTAATTACAGGCCTTTTTCTCAGCAGCAAGGAGTAAATTGACATTTTAACGCAATTAAAAGACACAATTCAAATCGAAGGCAAGAGACGACGCTTGGTAAATTTCACAGCTTTATTGTTTCAGAAGTTTGAAAAAAAAGGCATCGGTGATTTAAATAGAATCACTTTCATCATAATTAAATATTGATATGTTTTCACAAACATGTACTGTAATGTGAAGCGAGATAACAAAAACAAGTATACATTTGTGCTGGAGTTTTGGCTCATTATCTGTGGAGACATTATTCTCTAAGGATAATGTGGCTTAATTAGTATATAACTACAGATTTCTCACCCTGACAAAAAATAAACATACATATTGTGTGTTTTAGAGGTTTTGTTTTTGTTCAGTTTTCTTTGTGAGTAAATGTTCTGTACTCTGATTAAGGAATTTAAACATTCAAATTATATGGCATTATTAACACACGTGTTAACAAACAAAACAAACAAACAAATAAAAACAATCAAAAAATTAATAATGCCTACATTGCTAATTTGAAAATATCACATTTTTTTTCCTGTTTATTAAATTTATTTATCTAGTAAGGGACAATGCACATGCAGATAGTACATGTAATATGTAAAATACACCATCAATAAATAAATAAATATGAATGAATGAATGAATGAATGAATGAATGAATGAATGAATGAATGAATGACCGAACGAACGACCGAACGAACGAACGAACGAACGAACGAACGAACGAACGAACGAAGCCTACATTGCTAATTTGGAAATATCAATCTTTATTTATTTATTTCATTTTATTTTAAAATGTTATTTATTTATTTATTTAGTAAGGAACAATACACATGAAAATAGTACATGTAATATGTAAAATACACCATAAATAAAAAATAAATAAATAAATAAATAAATATGAATAATTAATTGAATGAATTAATTAATATTGCTAATTTGAAAATATCAATCTTTATTTAATTTTAATTTAAAATGTTATTTATTTATTTATTTAGTAAGAGACAATGCACATGCAAATAGTACATGTGAAATGTAAAATCCACTATAACTAACTAACTAAATAAATAAATACATAAATAAACAAAAAACAAATAAAAAATAAAAATAAAAAATAAAATAAATAAAATAAATAAAATAAATAAAATAAATAAAATAAATAAAATAAATAAAATAAATAAAATAAATAAATAAAGCCTGCATTGCTAATTTAAAGTTTACTTTATTTTATTTTGAAATGTTATTTATTTATTGGACAATGCACATGCAAAGAGTACATGTAAAATGTAAAATCCACCATACATACATAAATAAATAAATAAATAAATAAATAAATAAATAAATAAATAATTGAATTGAATTGAATTGAATTAAATTTAATTTATTTTAATTTAATGAATGAATAAACAAATAAATATTAAATAAATAAACCTACATTGCTAATTTGAAAATATTGATCTTTTTTTATATTATTTAATATTAAAAAGGTTATTTATTTAGTAAGGGACAATACACATGCAAATAGTACATGCAATATGTAAAATGCACCAACACTGACTAATTTTCATTCACAGTCCCTTTATGTGAGTTGATGGAATAAAATATAAAGAAGGATTAGTATAACAAAACACACCAAATTAAGAACAAGAAGAAAAATACGAAAAAAAAATAGACACCAAATTATAGGCTACCGTACCATATCATATCCATATATTACTATTATGAAAATTGTCACGGTGCAGTAGCCATATTTTCAGCTTTTAAAAGAAAGAAGGTGTCCTGTATTTTTTTTTTCTATTCCACTCATGTGTTTCTCTAAAAGCAAAGACAAAATTGACAATAGTTATTTCTTTATATTTATATTCACCCAAAATTACAGGAAACTCTTACATGAAAGCACTTCACGTAAACCCCTTAATTAATTTATTGTCTTCTAAGGCAAGTAACTAGATTACAGATGTCCATGTAAGCGTAGTCAGTAGTGTCTTCGAAGTAAGTGAAAGATCCAGAAGGGCATCCTGCTGAGTTGATTCAGAAGGAGACTTTTTTTGTCAGACGGCTCACCGATTTTTTTTACTCTAACGCATAAACTCTACAGGTTCACTCTAGTGAACTGCATCCATGTTAGCACGTCACGTTTGATGTGGCAATTTCAAAGTAGGAATACACACAGGTCGAAGACTCATTCTCGCCACCTACAGTGCAATTCAGCCAGGTATACATCCGCGCTAAAATATCAAGGTGAAAATCATCATAGCTTACGTAGAATAGACCCAGCTCCCAACCCAACTTTGAAAATAGATTAATGGTGATATATTTTTTATCGCCCAATAAGAGTCTCGCCTTAACGCAGCACGTTAACGTAGATAATGGCCCACCAGTTATACAGTTATATATATATATATCTGTAAAATTTACGGTAAAATGGCAGCAGTGGTTGTCAGAATTTAACCGTTAAATACAGTAAGAATGTAAAAGAATTCTACATTTTACAGTAAATTACTGTATTTTGTCTATCAAAAGCAACCTTCTTGCAGTGAGGCGACAGTGCTAACCACCATAAGTGATAAAAGTATTATTATAACACAACATCTGTTTAAAAGGCTAACACTCATTTGAACACATGCCGGGACTATCGGCTTATTTACAAACTGATACTGAATAAATTAGATGCCATTCTGTGGTCATTGTCAAGGGTTCACAATAGACTGCTATGTTAAGGTGCTCAATGCTAAATGATGTTGAGGTCGTCTCCATTCTCTTGCTGTGTGTGTGTGTGTGTGTGCGTGCGTGTGTGCGTGCGTGTGTGTGTGTGTTTTAAGCCTCTTATTAGTGCCAGTGTCAGTTTTCAGCCAAATTCTCCATGTGAATCCACATCTGCTCATACACAGCTGCTGTCCGTGCTGCATATTGGATGGAAACAGTGCTTTTTACATGCATCTCAGAAATGCATCTCACAAATAGGGGTTTTCGAAAAGCAGGTCAACGATGTACTAGAACAAAAATGGAAAACTATCAATGGTAACATCTAAAATAAATGGTTTGTGGTCAAAATATTGTACTTTATTGGGAATCAACATAAATATATTATTATCCATCTATTATGTTGGATATTACCTTTTGTGTGTGTGAGAGATTGAATGATCAAAGAAAGAAAGATAAATAGAGCTATTTGTGTAATGTTAGTCTATAGTTATTTTTGTTTTTGTTTTTTTTCTTTCGCCTATGAACAATGTATAATGTCTAATTTGACCCTAAAATTCTGTAGCTGAGGCATGGACTTTGATTCATTTTGTTGACTTGCATACATTTTTCCACTGCAATTTTGAACTATTATTTGCTTTGAACATGTTGACATTTATAGCAATCCATTTGTTAAGTGTGACGTCATGCGAAGTGGCTTCCAGGTCCAAGCGCTCTATCAAACTGTATGGGGAAGCCCAACAAATGATAATAATAAAAGTTTACAAAGCGATGTAATACTTTCCAAAACCACAATTGCAATATATATATATATTTATATTTTATCAATAACCTTAATGCATTTGTTCACCCAAACATTAAAACTATTTAAAGAGTTATTATAAATAATAACTCATCATCATCTGTTCCAACCCCCTGAGGTATATTTTTTAAAAATATGTTTGTGTCCACATGGTTGTGTCCAGGTAGTCATACAAAATGTAAAATGTTTATACAATGGCTTTACTTTTAAAAACGAGGCCCCTGTTCCTGTTTTGGTTTTTAACCAAAAAATTTGGTTCTTAATTATCAAACTGTATGGGGAAGCCCAACAAATGATAATAATAAAAGTTTACAAAGCGATGTAATACTTTCCAAAACCACAATTGCAATATATATATATATATATATATATATATATATATATATATATATATATATATATATATATATATATATATATATATATATATATTTTTTTTTTTTTTTTTTTTTTTTTTTTTTTTTTCATGCTGCTAGCTCATTGAAGTAACTTTTTACTTTGTTTACTTTCAAAATAATTTGCATATCTACTTATAGGGATTTCATTTGTTTTGTTGGTTGTCATGCTGTAACTTCCAGAATTCTATAAGGACTAGAATGGCCAGTCATTGTGAGTGTTCATATAAGACTGTACTGGATTTATTTTTTGTCACATCATATTTACATTTAAGGCTTCTATTAAGATTTCAAAATTAAGTTATTATCCTAAAAATACAATCTTTTTGGAGCCTGTAATGTATGAGTTATAGCTGTCAGCAAAGGTCTGTATCTCACTTCATCTAGCAAGCAGGAAATAAATTAACTATATTTGATTAATACCAATTAATTAAATGGTTTGTTTATGGTGAGTGTGCGTTTCTGGGCAACAACGTTCTTATATGATGTCCTCGTAGTATATCAGCAGTACGTGCATATTTTTTTGCTACTGAATACACTCAAAAGTATGTAAATTTCCAGAACAAAAAAAACTAAATACTTTTAGGACGTAGTACAAGTTGGCGAACTGGGTGAAATGTTGATTTTTGAAAGTTTGAAAGATATGTCTGAGGTAAAGTTAAGATTTTGCTATCAGATCATTCTGTTTTTGTTAGCAGAAAGTTGCTAGGCAACAAAGACACACATACTCAAAGGCACGGGAAAAAGTCAATTTGACTTGTTCATTCAAGGTAGAAATACAGTGGTCCCTCGTTATTCGCTGGAGTTATGTTCTGAAATAATGCACAATAGGCGAAATCCGTGAAGTACTCAGATTTTTTTTTTACAATTATTATAGATGTTTTAAGGCTGTTAAACCCCTCACTACACACTTTATACACTTTTCTCAGACAGGCATTAACATTTTCACTCTTTTGTCTCTTGTTTAAACACTCTCAAAGTTCAAACCTTCATAGAAAAATAAGTCCAGTATTATAGAATGAAACTAAAGATCAGGCAGAAACATTCATCAAAAGGCTCATAAAGCTATTTTAGCTTTTGTGTGTATAATGTTAGCATCCAGCGTAATGTTTTTTTTCCTGCACTCACTGATCCACAACTAAAGCAGACTCCATCTTTAAGGGGGTTGCACACCTGATGCGCCATGCACATGACAGTTCGAAGTAACACACACCGAACGTGCACATTCGCATGTTATTTAATATAAATTATTCAGATGGCGCTCTGTGGTGCGGCAGAAATATGTGTCGTAGCTGAGCGCGGCAGAAAGTGGCAGAAAACCTATGTTTACAATTTTAAAATGCAGGGCGCTGCGTGGCACGCTGCATCTGGTTTGCGACCCCCTTTACGATCGTCTTGCTGCGGACAGCTACAGCCCTGTTTGCATATTTGTTGAAACACACTGCTGGCGATCAAAGAATTATGTTAATTTGGCAAGCTGTATACATTCTGTTCTGTACAGGAGACACAGAAGAGATTGATGGAAAATGGTCTACAGCCCATCAGGACGCAGAACACAATGTGCTGTAAAAAAAAAAAAATGAAAAAACATGTCAAATTGCATTAATAAAAATCTACAAAACTGCAAGGCTGCAAAAGGTGAACTGCATTATAGCAAGGGACTACTGTTATCAGAACTCTATTTGCGTTTTGTAATAACAAGTTTAAAGCAATTTTAAGATGAAAAGGCAGGGTACTATAAATATATGGGTTAATATATTATATCACAAAATAAAAAACAAATGGTCAAAATGACTGCTTCTGTAGTTCTAGTGTTAAATAAGTCATTAAAACTCCTCAAAAGAAGTATAGCTATACAGTATATCAATGGGACACTTACAGCTTATAATACACTCTCATGCCGCAAATCACTTTGATTTAATTTGGATTTTGACTGTAGGACTTATAATTCTGTGGGTAAAAAAGTGTCAGAGTTGGTGATAGACTTTCTTTTACTTGCAAAAAGTTCTTTCTAAATCTACAGTAAGGACACGTTCCTGTCACATCACAAATACACACTTCAGTAAGCTGACAGAAAGCAGGTTAATGCATTTATACGTGGAAAAAAAATTGGCAGAAGCAAATATATATATATATATATATATATATATATATATATATATATATATATATATATATATCTGTGAATCTATCAGTTCACACTTAGGCAATATAAAACCTTCCTCCATTTCATGAAATTACATTAATAACGGACGGACGGACGGACTGATGGGATGGGATTGGATTGGATTGGTATGGATGCATGGATGGATGAATTGGAGGGAATTGGATTGAGATGGAGGAGGGATGGATTGGATTGGGATGGAGGGATGGAGAGATGGATTGGGATGGATGGATGGATGGATGGATTGGATTGGATTGGATTGGATTGGATTGGATTTGGATGGATGGATGGATAGGATAGGATAGGATAGGATAGGATAGGATAGGATAGGATAGGATAGGATAGGATAGGATGGGATAGGATAGGGTTGAATAGGATTAGGATGGGATCCAATCCAATCCATCTCAATCCAGGGATGGATGGATGGATGAATTTGATTGGATTGGATTGGATTGGGATGGATAGGAAAGGATAGGATTGGGTTGAAATGGATTAGGATGGGATAGGATGGCATGGGAGGGGAAGGGATGGATGGATGGTTGGATGGTTGGGTTTGGTTGGGTTGGATTGAATTTGGATGGATTGATGGATGGATTGGATTGGAGTGGATTGGGATGGATGGATGGATGGATGCATTTAAACCAACTATAGGAGATACACGTGTGCCCAAACCTAGTCATGGAAGGAGTACTGAAAAATATACTCAATTAAAAGTACAATTTCTTGCCCAAAAATGTAGTGCAAGTAGAGGGAAAGTATCTGTTCTAAATACTACCTAGAGTATGAGTAAAAAGCAGCCATTCAAAAGTACTTAAGACTAGTGAGTATTAGACTGTGAAAACTTTTCCACCATATACCCTGTAAAATTTAAAATGTAGCCTTTACATCAGAGCCATTTTCTTTTAATGGTGTTTCTAATTGTAAGTTCAATTATTTTCCATTCGTGCATAAATTTAAAATGTGAGAATAATAAGCAAGTTGATTGGTTTATATATGGACCAAAATCTGTGTACCCTAACGGGAAAAAAAACAACACTTTAACACTTTTGTTCATTTTGAACCCTGACTAACAAGCCAGAGCATTTGTGCATTTATTTGAAAACGTAACTTTCTGTAGTTACTGTATGGTTTAAGGATATTAAGGGATTTCCATCATCATATAGACATTCTTCATCTCCTCATCAGTAACATGCAGTCTAAACAGTCTCCCTGTTGTTATGTTGTTGAGCAATTCATTAAAAATCCTACTTAATTACAGTTATTTAAATATTAGTCATTTGTTACTTTACACCACTGCATAGGGCTTGTACAAATTTCTGCTTCTTCATTCTTTGCAGTTGACCCTTTATCTGCTTACATGATGCATTTCTTGTGTTTGGTTTAAGTGTTTAAGTGGGTGTAAATGTGCAAAACCTTTCCTACTCCTATGGGGCAAATATGCTGTATTATAAAAAACCCCATTAAGAGGTTTGGTGTCAAAATGACTTTGTTTCCAGGTAGACCATTAAAAAAACACAGCACACATCTGCCCAATTTAACTAATCAGAGTGTTTCCTATTTTGTGTGCTTTATGCATCAGACAGCGAGCCAGTGGTCCTTGTGTGTGTTTGTGAGGCTGAGACTAAAAAAGACATGGCAGCAACCGTCTGCTTCTTTCTATAGAGCTATTGTTATGCTTTTGTTGCCAGATCGGTGTGTGCCTCATCCACTGAATCCAAAAACAATTCATTAATGGATCCCTTCTCAGTACTACATGCCTCTTTGAACTCTGGAATAATTGTCTTTTTAGTACTTGGAGAGCCTTATGGCTTATGACCCTGAACATTTCTTTTCATGTACTATGAATAATAATGGGTTTCTAGAATGTTTGCTCAAGTTGAAGGACACACTGATGGATAAAAGGAACAATTTGCTAAAAAACATATTTTTTTTTCTCTCAAATGTGATTTTTTTTTTCAGAGAATGGCTGTATATCAACATTAGGCCCTAGGCATAATAGCGTGAATGTCTGCTGTGGAAAGTGATTCTTTTTGTAATATATACCTATCTATTTCTCCCATGATAATGCTGGTTGCTTCTTGTTGAACGTAAAACGTAAAAGTTTATTAAAGTTTAGTAGTAAAACTAAAAAAATATATATTTAATTCAGTCTTTTATTTTGTAGTTTAGTACTGTTTCCCATTTAGTCACGTGTTCCTTTTAACATTATGCTATCCGGCCTTGTGTATGTGTCATGTTGTTATCTTAGGTGTGTGTCAGGTTCTAATTGGTTAGTTCTTGTCATGTGAATCTGTTTCTTGTTCTAATGTTACTGCTATACCATGCCAAGCTAAGCCTAGGCTTGTCACCATTTGTTTGTTTTGTTTAACTGTTATTTTAATTAAACTGCACTTCAGTTCATAAAGCTCATCACATTAAATTCAACTATATTAAAAAAAACAGCAGCACCCATTATTAAAGCAGTTTTAAAAAGGCAGAGAAGATCATGTTTAATCACAGTAGTGACATGCATCAAAGTCAGATGTAGACTCCAGAAGAAGTGTCCAAGGTAAAGCTGCTCTAAGCAGGGTTTATGAGCAATGTATGTCTTGGTACTTAAATCTTCAAAATAATCTAAATAAATTTATAAATATGTATGGTTATCTTTACAAATAATTGGATTGGGATGGATGGATGGATGGATGGAGTTGGGATGAAAAGTATTTTGCTCTCCACTATAGATATCTCCATCTCAGGCACATCGCTAATCCACATACATACATATTATTTTACCATCGAAAATAACCGTATTAAACACTTATTAAACACTACTAATAGAGTGGAGGATCTATGACATCACCTTGTAGGCCAATCAGCTGCTAGCGTAGCAGAGGCCAGCTAGTGAAATGCTGTGCAGGTACTACCTCACTTCTCTGACCTCTAAAAGGTGTTCTAGCGACAGATGCTGGAGGCCATGGTCTTTAGCCACCTTGGTAGAGCAACAGACTCCCATGTGGAAGGTTGCCGGTTCGATCCCAGCTTGGAGCGGGTTGGGTGGAGTAGAACCGGCGGGGTTAAATTGGTGGCGTGACCCGGATGGGAATGATGTTTAATGTTTAGGGGGGTGTCTGTAGCAGAGGCCTGCTAGTGAAGTGCTATGCAGGTAAACCTTACTCTGCACCCTCCTAAAGGTGCTCTAGCGACAGATGCTGGAGACCATGGTCGTTAGCCTCCTTGGTATAGCAACGGACTTCCATGCGAAAAGTCGCCGGTTAATATTCATTCATTTATTTTATTTTCGGCTTAGTCCCTTTATTAATCTGGGGTCGCCACTGCGGAACGAACCGCCAACTTATCCAGCATATGTTTTACACAGCGCATGCCCTTCCAGCGGCAACCCATCACTGGGAAACATCCCTACACACTCATTCACACACATACACCATGAACAATTTAGCCTATCCAATTCACCTATAGCGCATGTGGGGGAAACCGGAGCACCCAGAGGAAACCCACGCCAACACGGGGAGAACATGCAAACTCTACACAGAAACGCCAACTGGCCCAGCTGGGACTCGAACCAGCAACCTTCTTGCTGTGAGGCGACAGCGCTACCAAGTGTACCACCACGCTGCCCTCGCCAGTTAATATAACAAATAATAAGCTCTGTGATCAAACAAAGTTCATTACACTTACATGTTTTGTCCAACCGAATAATCCTCACATAAAAATACACCCTTTAGCACTTTACGGTTTTGCCATCACTATTCTATACCTCTATGGACGTGCCGGCCCTGATTATCTTAGGTGTGTGTCAGTTTCTAATTGGTTAGTCCTTGTCATGTGAATCTGTTTCTTGTTCTTATGTTATTAATTTACCATGTCAAGCTAAGCCAAGCCTAGTCACTGTTTTGTCTGTTTTGTTTAATTGTTATTTTGATTAAACTGCACTTCAGTTTATCAAGCTAATCATTTTGAGTTCATTACAATATTAAATAAACAGCAGCTCCTATTATTAAAGCCGTTTTAAAAAGGCATAGAGTATTTGATTTCCATTCATCCACAACTCATTGCTTACATAAAAGAATAATAATAGAACAAATAAAAAATGATAATATATTAAAATGATAATAGATTCAAGAGACTAAAAATACAGAGACTAAAGATTGACCATTAAATTTAACCCAAAACTAACTATATATCATTTTTAAGCACAGTAGAGACATGCATCAAAGTCAGTGGTAGATTCCAGAAGAAGTGTCCAAGGTATAGCTGCTCTCAGTAGGATTCATGAGAAATAAATGGCCACTGACATCCTGGTACTTACATCTCCAAAATCATCAAGCTAATTTATAAATATGTATACTTATGCAACAAATAAATAGCAAATTTGTGAATTTAAATAACTACATTATCACTCATCCTCACTTAAACGTACAATCCATATGTCACAAACGCCAGCGATCTAGCCTTTGAAGATTGCTGGAAAACATTCACTATCACCCGAACTACAATTCTGCCACTGAACTACACTACATTTCCCATCAGGCACATCAAACACACACCAGCTCCGGATCTCCACTGATTACTTGCGCACAGCTATAGCTCATGAAGACTGATTAGTTGGACTACATATACACCTCACATTCTCACACACATTGCTGAGTCTTGGCTGAAATAGTTGAAGCAAATGTGTCGAAGCTTCGAAATGTTTCGAAACCCGTGTCTAAAGTGACGCTTAGTGGTTATTTTTTTAATGCATTGCATTGCTCTGGTACAGCTCTGGTACAGCTTCAGCAAAGAAACATTAAAGCAAATTGAGGACTTTAACCCCACGTTGTAGAGTTGAGGTTTCAAGTGATTTAGTGAAGCGGTGATAGTTCCAGATTTTCGTGCTGAGATAATGGGTTCGAATCCAGGGTGATGCAGCTATAGATGTTATTTTTAAATGCTCTGTTCTTGTAACGTGTTTTGTTTGAACATTGACATCCAAATGAACACTTTGTAAATAAATATGTCTTGTTTTGGTCACAAAAAAGTAACATTATTAAAATACAAGTCCTAATTTCAGAGTATTTGTGCAAGTCAGGATTCAAACTCGAGACATTTGCAGCACAGTTACTCCGTTCGCATGCATGGTCCACTAGGCTACATGAGATGAAGTTTTCGATCTGACCCTGTCAGTCAAACGCAGATTCGCCAGGTCTCGAAACGCTTCTGAAATGACCAATGCTTTGAATGCTTTAGTCAAATGACCTGGTGTTTCGAAACACTTTAGTCATGTGACCTGGGTGGTTTGGATCATGCTTCGGTGCAGTGTTTCGAAACACTTGCGCTTCGGGATCTCGACACTGTGCCAAAATATCAGTTTCACATCAGCCATCCCTACTTTTGGATTACCCTCACGTAATTGTTTGCTCCTGTTTTGACCATTGCCTGTCTGACTAAGTTGTAAATAAACTGCATTTGGACCCTCACTTCCGTTGTACCCTGACTCTAATGTTACACCATGACAACAAATGCTGGAGAATTTGGACATTTCTAGAAAGTTTAGTCCTCCGCCATGAGACACAGTGATGTGAAATGTGAAGCAGCTTCTGTGGTGGCCCCCTCCCCACAACAGGTGAACACTCCAAATGTAAAGGCAAATCAATTGATGATGCCGCAAACATTATGGCTTCCATAGAACAACTCAATAACACAATAAGACAAAATCATGTACATCCTTGTGATAACCAAATTCAGCAATATGAACAGTTTCACTCAGAATATCACTACTCAAGTATTGTTTTTTCCAAGTACATAATCAAAGAAAAAAAATAACTTTGAAGTTGGAATATCATGGCACAGAATTACTTTCAGTCTCTTTGGGTTACATGTGCATAAGTGTGAGCATGAGTAATAAGTTGCTGGCTGCATTTCACAGCAAGGGTTCAAAGCAATTATACATACAGCCCTTTTAAATTTAGATTCAGTTAGTTGAACTTGAGAGTGTCTTTTTGATTCCCTTCAGCTGGATTTGAAGTATATATGTGGAATTTTATGATGTCTTTTATCAATTTATTAGGACACCAAGAGGGAGTATTTATAATTTGTAACTGACAAGAAGAGAAGGAAACATTCTGCAATAACAGCTGCATCTTGACCTGACTGTTCACTGACCTTCACACCCGCATACTGTATCACCTGAAACAACACAACAGGGCAATGAGTGCATATGATGACCTTCTACACCCGTCTGTTCCATCTGTGAAGGACAAATCACCAAACTGCGCTCTCTCGCTCTCTCGCTCTCTCTCTCTCTCTCTCTCTCTCTCTCTCTCTCTCTCTCTCTCTCTCTCAAACTTGAACCTAAATCTAAATGCAGCTTATTCTTCTAAGTAATGGTTGTTGCTTAAAGGGATACAGCCAACCTAGACTTATTCTGAAAATGTACCTCTATATACATTTCTGGAGAGTGCCAAATACGTCCCAGGAGCTACGTTTATTTGCTGTTTTTGTTTTCGTAAACCCAGCAGAGGCCGCTGTGTACGCTTTTTAACCCCCAGGGGTCTAAGGGTGTTATGGGACCATGGAGAAGTTTTGACATGCACTGACATCTGTGTTGTTTTTAGTATCTCAAAAAACATATTAACGGCTAATGTGTGATAACACTGTAAACAGTACAAGCTGGGCTTTATGTATGTGTTTGTGTTTTTGAGAAAGAAATGTTTATGCGTGGTCAGTGAAAAACTAAAATTTTGAAGTCACTGAAACAAGGCCGTGAAACACATAGGGAACATTTGTTGACAATACTTTTGAGAACTGGATCTTGTAGCCTAGTGTTTTTGCTTCAAAATTATGTGAAAATCATCTTGCTTACTTGCTCACAGAAAACAATATATTGAATTAAATTTTCTAAGTCACTTTTTGAGTGAGAATGGTCTATGCGAGAAGGCGTGAACTATCATTACTAATGCAGTGATTCACACCTGAGAAGACAAAGACCTGCATAATGAGCTGCATAATGAGCCTTCAGACAGGTATGTGACTTAGGCCCCGTTTACACTAATATGTTTGAGTTTTAAGGGTGCTTTCACACTTGGTTCAATTGCCTGGACCGTACCCAAGTTCGATTGTCCCCCCTTGCCACCTTCTCGGTTGGTTTGTGTTCAGCTGCTGTTTTGTTTACTGCTGTTGCTAGGTGACGGTCACGAAAGCAAAGCACCAAAATGGAGACTTCCGCACATTGGGTCGATTTGCTTTTACTGAATCTTTTAGTTTTGGACATACAGAAAGCGACTCGCGTCTATCTGCCGCAAAAATATTATAAACATTCAGAACATCACACAGTGACTGCAGAAGCTGTTTCTGGAGGAAACAAGCAGACATCACTGTGTATCACTGTGCTTTGCTCAGTCCCGCTTGTCACCAAGGTACAATACGTGGCGCACACACACGAATGAACGTTATGAAAACGATAGTTTGTTGTACAGTTGGCGGTTCACTACCGCTATTTGGTACGATTGCATTCATACTAGAAGTGAACCGTACCAGAGTTCGCATGAACTGTACCCCAGACCACCTCTTTCAGGCGGACTCGGGTACGGTTCATGGGTGCGCACCCGAGTTCAGAAGACACGTTCACACTAGCTAAACGTACCGTACTATGACGTCAAACGAACCCGGGTGCAGACCAAAAGTGCTAGTGTGAAAGCACCCTAAAAGGCATACGTTTTGCTACGGTTATGCCATCCGTCCACACTACGATGAAATTTTCGAGCACTGAAAACGAAGCTTTTTGAAAACGCTGGGGAGGCTGTTTTCATTCGAAAACGCTGTTGCTCAGTCTCAGTGTCGATGGGGGAAAACGGAGACATCTGAAAATGGAGGCTGGGCTGCAGATATTCACCTATCTGATTGGGGCTTTTGCCTTAATATTAAGTAGCCTACACACAGTTCAGTCCTGCATCCTCTCCTTGTAAGTTCAGACTTCGCAAGTTTGATAATGAAAACAAACTAACAGTGTACTTTATAACCTTATTCGCATCATCCTGGCTGCGCCGTTTCATTATCTTGACAATAAAATGAAAACATGATTTAAGGAACTGCCTATTTTCATTTTGATATTAGCAACTTAACAGACAGCAGAAATGTTGAGGCGCCGTGCTACATAGTTATATGAGCGTCATCTTCACTGTATGCATATTTATAACAAAACGGAGCCTATAACATAACTGCCTCCTTTCATTTTCATTGAAAATACAAAACACACCCTCTCTTATGCTGAATATCAGTTTTAATAATCAATAATGGCCATTATAAAAGTATATTGTACAATAAGTGTATACATTATAGGCAGGGCTTTACATTAACACCCGCCAACCCGCCAAATGCGGGTAGATTTCAGTGGTGGCGGGTAAGACAGACACTCCCACTAGCCACATTGGCTGGTTGAAAATAATTTTCCCGGATAATAATTCATAAAAGCAGGGTTTGACAATAAGGATGGTCCAATATGCATGCAAAGGCGATCTTAGAATTAAGAAGCAACACGACTGACAAAAATAATTACGTTCGCGTGAGCAATAAAAAAGCAGATGAATACTGAATAAAAGGATGATCTCTCGCAGCTGAGGTGATGCGCGCGACTGTTTAAGACGCGTGCGCGCTCTCGTTTCCTTGCGTGAAGCAACTGTGTCTAGAAACACAGCTGATGTGATCGGTTCTCTTTCAAATAGACTAGACAAAAAGTGATGAACATGCACCCACAGTCTTGCTGCTTTTAAGAGCTCCAGATTTGTATTTTTGTAAGCAGCACCGGTTTCTTTCACTTTCACCATTATGTGAACAATTTTTTATGGGTCTAACGTTAACCGTGTGCGTTATAATCCTTTCATTATCACACGGTATCTTTATTTCCTACTTTCTTTTGCGTAATGTGGTCTAATTATCATTTTTTACAATAACATTGCTTTAATGGGAGATAGCTCCCCATTTATATGTAGTTAACTAGTGATCTAGGACCTTTAGCCAGGACAGATTACTGTGCACATGTTTTGTTAAATAAAAAGTATAGTAAACAGCTATATTATGCTTGTTTTGACACATTTAAAATTTGTGGCTAAGAAATAATTGTTTATGTGTGGTCAGAGATAAATTTGGTAAATCGTTCATTTTGAGCTCTGAAAATTATGTGAAATAAAAACTAATTGTAATACTATGAAACCATGACCCATTTGCTCATGAACATTTAGCAAGCTCATACACGACACACAAAAAGTGAAATGAATGAGGCATGTGGAGAAAACGCAACATCTAAATCAAGTAATTTTAGCATGTCAAAGTCATATTTATGTGTATAAAATATATTTTCCCAACTATAAAATTGTGGCTAGTGAAAATGGCGAGTGGCTAGTAATGTTGGAAAACTACTAGCCACCGTGGCTGGTGATCAAAAAAGTTAATGTCAAGCCCTGATTATAGGAAATAAATGCAAGCAATCAGTCATAATGCAGAATGTACGTGGTTACATTAATTATTAACTTATCCTTGCGCTCAGCTAAAACACGTAACCTGAGAACAAGTAATAGATTCAACAGACCAAAGTCGGGGAATATGTCATTAGATATAGACAACAAGATGAATTAAATATCACGTTTAACAAATATAGTGAGATTAGATCCAGCGGTAGATCCTTGATGAACAGTCCGACGAGCACAGCTCTCATCTGGGTAGATATGCTGCAGCGCATGCCAGAGCGTGTGTGTCTGGTCATGTGATGTGCGTTTTCAGTGGTGTGGTGTAGACCAGGGCTATTCAATTAGTTTGTCACGGGGGCCAGTTCATGAAAAGCATCCCAAACGAAGGGCCAGAGAGATATGACTTGCAATATAAATGATGACACAACTGCATTTAAGAGCCAATTATGTATTTTTGCTTCTTTTGACACCCACGTTGTATTTGTCTACATTAAAATGGTAATATATTGTATTTTGAAACTATATAATATCACTGCATTGTACAATAAGTTTTTTTTAACAAACATTCAAATGTTGTATTTCACAGCACAACAAAATCAGTGTATTGCTTAAGTAGGCTTCTTCTACATACAGATACGTTCATATCTGATGTTTTGAACTGCATAACAATTATGGATGCAACAATTATAGATTTTGGTTGTAGGATTATATAGTCTGAAGAATAATAAGAGTTCCACAGTTATCACATCTAATGTAAATTTAAGCTTTATATTAGCTAGATTTAGATCTGCACATCCCTAACTAATATTAAAAAACCTTTAAAAGGCATTTTCAATAGTAATAGTTTTTATGCAGTAGGTTTTTCTGTGCTTATAGGGCTACACAATTTAATTATGTGTGTGTTTATAGAGAGGAACGGGAGAAAATAATATAATAATAATTGTTATGAAGGTCAGCGCCAATATTTAGATTAACTGTTGTTATCATCTGTGTTCAAACATACATAATCATTTTAATAATAGTTCGTCTAACTTGTCTTTTGTTTACATTGCACTGAAAGCTAAGCACAACTCTCACCGCTACAGCATGAGATGTTTTCTACTGCATGCGCCCAGACAGCCGCGAGCGCGTTGCTCCGCTTGCGCCCGCATATTGCTATATATTCTTACGACATAACAAACTTGCGGGCGGGAAAGACGTGATATGGGAACGGTCCGCGTCTATAGTTATTACAGTGTGCGTGCGTATTAGCTTCGGTGGACAAGCTCGGAATTTTAAACTAGCGCACAGTTGGCAACTTGGCGTAACTTTGTTCAGCAGTTTTGTTTCGTGCGGCAGAATAGAAATGCGGCTATTAGAGAAGCCTTTCTGATTAATTAACCATGAAGAATTAAAGCGCAGTTAATAGTGAAATCGGTTAATCGTTGCATCCCTAATAACGATATCAGTGCATTGTACAAAAGACCTTTTCTACAAACATATTCAAATGTATTCGGCTGCTCTCGCCTAATGTCAGGTGACTCACGCTCTGCGCAGCTCGTGCTGTATTGAACAGACGCACGTCACTTCATAACTATATCGCCCGTTTTTTGACTGAACTAAATTTATTCTTGATGTCTTGGTCACACTATTTGGAGGGCAAGAACAAATTGCCTCGGGGGCCGGGTTTGGCCCACGGGCCGCCAATTGAATAGCCCTGGTGTAGACGGAGAGCTGTTCAGAAACGCTGGATGAAATGCCAGTGTGGACGCGGATCGTTTTCATTCTAAAACGCCGTTTTAAGACTAAAACGTACTAGTGTAAATGGGGCCTAAGAGGGAAGAGTTTCAAGAAAGAATCTGAGAAAAAATAAGTTTATATATATTTTTTGTTTGCAGTTTATTTAAAATATATTCAACTATCAAACAAAATAACTCGAGATACACTTGTGAGAGTCAGTACACTGTATAAAACTGTAAACTATATAAACTTACATATAGCAAATCTACTGATAAAGTTACTTATACATACACTTTACATATAACTTAAGGCATACACTTGAATTTACAGATGAAGCATTGTGTACAGAAGAAGCATTTAGGGCAAAATCAACAATGCAAATATGAAGAGTGTAAGATAATAAAGGGTGTAAGGTTTGTAAAAGCCCAGTGTGAGCATCACATGGTCTTAGCTGTGGTCCAGGTTCATGTACAGGAAGGCAAGGCAAGGCAAGGCAAGTTTATTTATATAGCACATTTCATCACAGTGGCAATTCAAAGTGCTTTACATAAACAGGAATAAAAAAGACAAGTGTAAGAAAAAATAAAAACAGATAATAAAAAAACAGATAAAAACAGATAAAAATATGTTAAAACAGGTTGTAAAAGAATGAAAAAGAAGAGAAAAACATAATAGTGCGATTTGTCGGACGTAGCACAGTGCTCATTTAGTAAAGGCACAACAGATGTGTTTTCAGTCTGGATTTGAATGTGCCTAATGTTGGAGCACATCTGATCATTTCTGGGAGTTGATTCCAGCAGCGAGGGGCGTAGTTGCTGAAAGCCGATTCACCCTGCTTTGACTGAACTCTTGGAATTTCTAGTTTATATGTTCCTAGAGATCTGAGTGTTCTTCTAGGTTTGTATTCAGTGAGCATATCTGTAATGTATTGAGGTCCTAGGCCATTTAGTGATTTATAGACAAGTAATAATACTTTAAAATCTATTCTGAATGTAACTGGGAGCCAGTGTAAAGACCTGAGGACAGGTGTGATGTGCTCTGATTTCCTGGTTATGGTCAGAATCCTGGCCGCAGCGTTCTGGATGAGCTGCAACTGTCTGACTGTCTTTTTGGGAAGGGCCGTGAGGAGGCCGTTACAGTAATCCACCCTGCTGCTGATAAAAGCATGAAGAAGTCTCAGAGCCTGTGAAGCCATGTCAGCATCAGTCTCTCTTTACTGCTGTTGTTTTCACATCTGGAAAAAAAAATAAGCAAGCTGATTACATAAACTACATTATTAACATTTTTGTGATGTTCACTGATACTAGCACTAATTTACCTAATAAACTCAGTTACCTCATAGGAATTATAAACTGAAAAATACCTGTTTTGTAAACAACATATATTTTTCACAATTGCTTAGCATATCCATACTTGATGAGAGAACAGAATGCAAATAACAAAGAAACTATATTTTAACACTATCAACCACAAATACGTTTAACATACTCACATGAAAAAAAATTCTTAGTAATTTATAGTGAATAATGCATTTGTTTTGAACCATACTATAGTAAAGTACTTGAAATAACTAGTTTTATTAATTCAATAGTTGCTGTGGTAATATAACCACTAGCCTATGGTAATATATACATATAATAATATATACATATATGATTGTTTAATTCATATAACATTACATTTTATTATATAGGCCTATGTTT
Organism: Danio kyathit; assembly: GCA_903798195.1. NCBI lineage: Eukaryota > Metazoa > Chordata > Actinopteri > Cypriniformes > Danionidae > Danio > Danio kyathit. The sequence continues at coordinate 13,690,061 of LR812538.1, forward strand.
ATCATTATACGCTATATACATTATAGGATTCACTTTGTATAGCAATGAAACTATAAGGGGCCTGTAAGGACATATTTCATATAAATCATGAAAGTAAGAATAAAAGACTTACACGACAGGAATTCTATCCTCCGCTGGGTCTAGACGTTTGTCATCATTTCCATATGAACAGCGCACTCACTAAAGGCGGAATTACGTTAGCTGTTATGAGGCGATACAGGAGAATCCGTTCCAGTCCTTATTTTTATACGCATTGCATGAAAGGAGATTATTTGTTTTCGACTTGAATTGGTTAACGCAAAACTAGCCATATCAAGCTTTCTATAGATATAGCTCTCATGCCTCTTTGTTAAGTATTTGCTGAGTTTCCGTTTATTTTAATGACGTGTTTTTTTCTGACCAGTCTACATGTTGCGTGCGTCTCTTGCAGACGATTGTAATAACAAAGCCTCGTGGGCGTTGTAGCCTTAACTCTAATGAGCTCAGACTGAGAAACTAGACATAGCGTTGGTTTCATACTAATTACTTTATCAAACAATATTTGTTTTCAACATTCACAATTGACGCGTTTGTAAAAACAGCTCACAGTGAGAGAAAATAAAGAATGCCTACACTGTTTATTATCCTTATTTTGCCAAAGCACACACGTTTGTTGTCATAATTTAACAAACGTGTAATTTAAGTTATTTTCGGCGTTATCAGGAGAAGACGCCTCAAAACACGTATACGAGGTTTTCGACACCTGGGGGTTAAGATCTCAAATTTCTCTCACAAGTGCCATTCGCGCCGGCTCTTCTCGCCTAAATCCACCAGAGACTGCTGTTGACTGACTGTTTGACTGAATAAATGACTGACCGACTGACCTATCGACTGACCCACCCTAATAATAATAATAATTTCTTACATTTATATAGCGCTTTTCTAAACACTCAAAGCGTTTTACAGAGATTTGGGGGGAATCTCCTTATCCACCACCAGTGTGCAGCATCCACCTGGATGACGCGACGGCAGCCATATTGCGCCAGACCGCACACCACACACCAGCTGATTGGTGGAGAGGAGACAGAGTGATGAAGCCAATTATGATATGGGGATGGTTAGGAGGCCATGATGGACAGAGGCCAGTGGGCAAATTTGGGATTTTTAACGACCGCAGAGAGTCAGGACCTCGGTTTAACGTCTCATCCGAAAGACCGCGCCCACTGAACAGTATAGAGTCTCCTTCACTATACTGGGGCATTAGGACCCACACAGACCACAGGTTGAGCGCCCCCTGCTGGTCTCACTAACACCACTTCCGGCAGCAACCAAGCTTTCCCATGTAGTCTCCCATCCAGGTACTGACCGGGCGCAGCCCTGCTTAGCTTCAGTGGGCGACCATGTGAGAGTTGCAGAGAGCTTGCTGCGGGCAGCACCCTTCTCCTTTCCTAAACCCAACCAATAGTGTTTTCAAAAGCATCGATTGACCCGCCCACCCACTTCCCTAAACCCAACCGACAGTTTTAAAAAGCAATCCAGAAAAAGCAAAAAAAGAAAAGCCCTCAAGTGATTTTTACCACATTTTCGGATTTCACCACATTCTTACCCTGTTATGGAGTTGTTTATTTTATTTTTTGATTTTGTTTTTGTCTTACCTGCTTTCTGAAACAGTTTTTCACTGGACTCACGGACTCAAACCCCGTCGTGGTCAACTCCTCGCTGCATCTCAAGTCTGCCGACATACATGGAGAGCAAACTGGACAAACTGGTAATAGCGGGAAAGCCGTCTATATGGCTGGTAAGCGCGAAAAGGAACAGCATCATACCACCCCATAGGGTTCGATTTAAAGACGAAATGCAGCCATACATACCTCTGGCTACGTAATTCCCAATCTCCAGAAATATATATTAGGGCTACGTTTTCAGAAGGAGCCTATATTGGATACATCTGCAGCCAGAAGTTAACAAGAATTATTTATTTTATTTATTAAATTACTCAATAATTGTATTTTATTACTTCTACCCCTATTCCAACCCTAAACCCAACCCTCACAATAATGTGAAAACAGAAATTATACAGAGTATTATTCATATTAGTTATTAAATTACCAATTAAATTGTATTTTATAATCACCTACCTTAACCCAAACTCTAAACCCAACTTACAGTAATGTAAAAATATAAATTTTTGTTGTACAGTGTCACAAAAATTATGCTATATTGATACGAGTATCAATATCCCAATATCCCAGTATCCCATCTACTTTACCACATGTAATGGATTTTAAATTAGCAAAAATGCAAACAGTGCATACGGTATTTACGTTTACAGCACCTTTACTAGTTTGTATTGTATAAAAATTCAGTTTATATTACAGTTCAGTTTGCCAGTAACTTGTTGTTACAAACTAGTAAATACAAACTACTGTAGTGTATTTGTCATCTGAAACGTGCAATAAAACATACCTGGAGCAACGCATTTTACATTGTGCAAAACTGTAAGCTAAGACGCATCTTTCCAATGCACTTGGACTGTAAGATTATTTATGACCAGCATCAATATTCAATATACTGTACAGGCTAATTTTAATGCATATGATTGAAAATCAATGTTGGTTGCGATACTATAACACAATTCTCTACTAATCCAGCTCTCCGAATTCCAGAATTTATTTTATTATTATTATTGTTATTTTATTTTTTGTTTGTTTGTTTTATGAAAGGGCAAAATCTATTCTCTTGGTGCTATTTTAGTAACCATTCCTAATGGCCCATATTTCAAGAAAGCGACAAATAGGCTGGAGGACTGGCAGGTTTAAGCGCCCTTTTACAATTGTGAATACGTTTCATTGGAAATGATTCTATGGACATTGTTGACAGTCAACAATGCTAAAACAATATTGAGGTCATGTTCATTCTCTAGCTGTTTTTATAATAACCTCTTCCTCATGCCAGCAGCAGCTTTGAATCAAGCTCTCTGAGTGAACGCAGTGCTATAACTCATCCACATCTGCTGTCTGTGCTGCCCATTGGCTGTTATCTGAGAGGTCGCTACTTCAACTGCTGCTACACGCCAGAAATGAGCTCCAGTCTATTAAATTTAGCCAGTAAAAATAGTATATGCATCTCTGTGCATGGGTAACTGCATGAAGCATAAAAACAAAAACAATGACCCATATTGTCACATTTTGACCCATAAGTGCTTTACATTTATAGAATAAAAATTTTTGTAAATTACACTGTTACATACTTTGTAAATTAAAACTGCATTTTACTGTAGGACAGTTGTTCAGTATGTTAATGTATTTTGAAGTTGCACTGTGATAATTACCGTATATTTTACAGTAAAGATATACAATACTTTAAATACATACACAGCAAGGTAAATGGTGCTGTAAATACTTTATTTTTGCTGTAATTAATTTACAGTAAGTTACTGGAAAACTGAACTGTAATATGAACTTAATTTTACTGTAGGGCAGTTATGCAGTATGTTACTGCATTTTAAAGGTAAATGCATACACAGCAAGGTAAAGGTGCTGTAAACGTAAATACCGTATTTTTACCATCAGTTACTGGGGAACTAAACTAATATGGACTGTATTTTATTGTAGGACAGTCATGAAGAATGTTACAGTATTTTGAAGTTGCATTGTGAAAATTACTGTACATTTTACAGTAAAGATATACAATACTGTAATTACATACACAGCAAGGTAAATGGTGCTGTAAATGTAAGAACAATATTTTTACGGTAATTGATTTACAACAAGTTACTGGCAAACTGAACTGTAATATGAACTGAATTTTACAGTAGGACAGTTATGCAGTATGGTACTGCATTTTAAAGTTAAATACATACACACCAAGGTAAATGGTGCTGTAAATCTAAATACAGTATTTTTGCTGTAATTTATTTACAGTAATTTACTGGTGAACTGAATTGTAATATGAACTGGATTTTACTGAGACAGTTATGTAGTATGTTACTGTATTTTAAAGTTGCATTGTAAAACTTACTGTATATTTTAAAGATATACAATACTGTAAAAACAAACACAGCAAGGTAAATGGTGCTGTAAATGTAAATACAGTACTTTTGTTGTAATTGATTTACAGTAAGTTACTGATGAACTGAACTGTAATATGAACTGAATTTTTCTGTAGGACAGTTATGCAGTACGCTACTGCATTTTAAAGTTAAATGCATACACAGCAAGGTAAATAATGCTGTAAACATAAATACATTGTTTTACAGTCAGTTACTAGGGAACTAAACTAATATGAACTGAATTTTACCATAGAACAGTTATGCAGAATGTTACAGTATTTTGAAGTTGCATTGTGAAAATTAATGTATATTTTACAGTAAAGATATTCAATACTGTAAATATATACACAGCAAGCAATTGGTGATGTAATCGTAAGTACGGTATTTTTACAGTAATTGATTTACAGTAAGTTACTGGGAACTTATCTTATATGAACTCAATTTTACTGTAGGGCAGTTATGCAGTATGTTACTGTATTTTGAAGGTGCATTGTGAAAATTACTGTATATTTTACAGTAAAGATATTCAATACAGTAAATATATACACAGCAAGCAATTGGTGATGTAATCGTAAGTACGGTATTTTTACGGTAATTGATTTACAGTAAGTTACTGGGAACTTATCTTATATGAACTCAATTTTACTGTAGGGCAGTTATGCAGTATGTTACTGTATTTTGAAGTTGCATTGTGAAAATTACTGTATATTTTACAGTAAAGGTATAAATACAATTTAATAAATAGTGCTGTAAATGTAGGTAAAGTATTTTGTTGTAATTGATCAGTGGCGGCTGGTGTTAAAAAATGTGAGGGGGGCGCATTTTAAAAGCCATTTTTCAGGTGATGTACCAAAAAACAAAAATGACTAAAGCATACAATAAATGCATCACAAATCAGTTCATTTTAGTTCAATTTGGGTTTATTATCAGTAACGAAGTAATCAAGATAATCAGTAAACACACACACACACACACACACAAATGTTGCCTAATCACTGGCCAGGAGCACTACTTGAAAATTAATTTTGCTCTCCTTTTTTTCTGGCTTGAAAATTTCTCAATGACCTTTTGGTTAAAGTCAGTAATCTCAGTCACCAGTCTCTTCTCTATTGACAGCATGGCCAATGCATTCAGCCTCTCTTGCGTCATGCTGTTTGAAACAGCAAACACGGAAATAGTAAAAGGCTGGAAAAGCCCCGAGTGTACTCACGCCCGCCATCACTTGACTACTGGTGAATTTGATTTCATTAGTTTTGCAAGGAAGGTCGATCTGGTCCAAGCTCCTTGATTCTTTTTTTTCTTCATCCAAACGCCTTGTGAACGGATATCTTTGCAAAGATACAACAGAATTTTCCTTCATCTTGCACTTGCTTTCACTATATGATTAAAGGTCAGCACAGCTAACTGACGAGCTGCTGCTGAGTGAACGGTCTAAGTGAGAATGGTCCAATCACATAAGGCCAATCATATAAAAACAGATATGATTCGTTCTAACAACAAAATGGGAGTGTTCGGGGCGCACAGCGCTGCGCCCTAAGGACAATTTAAAACCGGCCAATTAGAGCTTATTGTCATGTCACATGTTTTGCAAAAGTTTGTGTACCTACATAGACACCCATTAGTCCGGCGCCCCGCACACATATGAAAAAATATTGTTCATACATTTTTTTTTCAATAAATGTTAGTATGACTACAATAAATGTTAGAATGTTATAATTAAATCAGTTTATTTTGTTAACATTTGTGATAATAAATATTGACATATTAAAGGAGTCTAACTTGACGGGGGCGGCGCCCCAGTGCCCCCTATTGACCAGCCGCCACTGTAATTGATTTACACTAAGCTACTGCTGTACTGCTGCTAGTAAGTTACTATAGATTCTACAGGAAATTGTTAACAGTGCTTGTTTGAATGGCAAATTTACAAGTTGATTGCTTGTGAGTTTCATATTAATTTGAAATATTTTGGTTGCTATTGAAGTAAATCTTCCAAACTTTTAATTTGCCAAACCGTGACCACAATCATGTTTAATTTTGATTGTTTTTCAAACAGCAGTGCACTTCTTGGCCTGCTATAAATGGGTTTGAGCTGATTGTCGAGCAGAGGTTATTTATGAGTTGAGTTTTCAGTTTTTTTTAGATATGTTTTTACAGAACTCTTGATTTGATTTGGGGTTTGTTCCAGAGAGTGCTGTTGCAGCAGTATAACTGTGTTCCAGCTTTCTCCTCTGAGTCCTCTTCAGAATGGACAAGCCGTCTGGATTGAGCAGAAATAGATTGGTGTGAGACAAAGAGCGGGCAGGTGGGAGTTTTGTGCTTAGGCAGAAAGTCAGAACTATGGGGAAGGGGAAAAAAAAGATTAAACACAACCTCTTAAACGCTCTTGAACTTTAGACTCAGGCTGTAGAGCTTACTGGGTTTTTTTTACTACAAATTTGATTTGCTACATTTTGATCAAATCCTTTATTTTCCTAACATGAGGTATTGGAACAGTTTACAGCTCAATTGATTTACTTTAAAATGTAAACTAAATGAAATGGTATTTTTTCCTACTTGTTGTAAACCATCATTCAATCCAAATGATACATATACATCAATTTCTAAACAAGTACATTGACTAAATTACAGAACTATCTTCCCTACCAACACCAGGTCATGCTTTAGAAATCATTGTATTAATGCACAGTACCCTTTTAATCTACTTTATATTTTGTAATTTGTGAAGCTTGATTTGTGATGCACTATAACAAAGTCTCTTTAGGGCAAGTCATTTCACTCGGCAGCCATCTTTGAAACGCAGCTCTGTATAAATGGAGAAACATCAAATTCTGTAAAACTGTTTGCCAAGCTTACGATTACATTATATATTTGGAATCACCCAGTGGCGGTTCTAGTAGTTTAAATGGCACCCTGGGCGAACCACCCCAAATACACCCCCTTCTCGTCCCCCGAGGAATAAAGATGCTATGTGGTTGACTTTATATGTATTTTAAATATTTAAATATATACATTTTAAATATACATTTTAGATACATTGAAATATGTTTATTTATTTTCAGTAAATATAACAATTTATTTATATTATTCATTCATTCATTCATTTTCTTTTTGGCTTAGTCCTTTTATTTATCTGGGCTCGCCACAATGGAATGAACCGCCAATCCAGCATACGTTTTATGCAGCGGATGCCCTTCTACGTTTTATGCAGCGGATGCCCTTCCAGCTGCAACCCATCACCGGGAAACATCCATACACACTCATTCACAAACGGACATTTTCGCTTACCCAATTCACCTATACCGCATGTCTTTGGACTTGTGGGGGAAACCGGAGCACCCGGAGGAAACTCACGCGAACATGGGGAGAACATGCAAACTCCACACCGAAACGCCAACTGACCCAGTCGAGACTCAAACCAGCGACCTTCTTGCTGTGAGGCTATCATGCTATCCACTGCGCAACCGTATTAATTTATATTATTATAAATAAATACAATTATTATTATTAATATTATTATTATACAATTATTATTCTAAATAAATAACAGAAATCAATCTTAAATGTAACTGGAAAACAATATAAAGACACAACTGGAGTGATTTAATAAGATCACTTACAAAATCTTCTGCATGAATATTAATTATGACAATTCTTTACAATACAAAAAATATGTTTTATAGCATTATCTGTTGTCTTAGACACCGACTTGTGGCCGAGAATTAATGTTATTAAGTCTTAACCACCTCTACATAAAAGGCTCTCACTCTGGTTTCACAGCTCATGAGCGGCGTGTATTTTATCGGCGTGCATGTAAACAACCAGGATTAACACCCAGAGCAGGAGCAATGCGGGAATGGTTTTCTGCGTGCATGCGTCAATTTGCTTTGACCAGCGTTGTTTTGGTTGCACATAGAGAATAACAAACTTCACGTGCAAAAAACTCCAAATGTAAAGGGCCCCTAACGTCTTTATTCTGGGATTACCACCCTAAATTAATTAACTTGCATAAAATAAATCGTATCTCGAAGCTTTTACTGGGGCACAGTTAATTAATAATGGGACAAATTTTCTTTTTCTTTTTTTTTGCACCATCTCCCTGTGCCGCCCCCAGCAAGATGCCGCATTGGGCGATCACCCATATTGCCCATGTCTAAATCCCCCACTGGAATCACCAATAAAATTAAATAACAACTGTCTCAAGTTTCATTTAGAAACGTTCAAATCAAAGGTTCAAATTTTTCAGGTTGCCCGAGCTAATGCACATTGGAAAGGAACAAAATCATGACACCAACCTCATTTATGGTCAAGTTACACATTATTACACTTAGTCAGATCTTGCCGCTCTTTCACAACTTGGACTTTGGCGAATCTTCTCCAGAAATGACAGCAACTCTTTTTATACAAGTTTGCATTTGAGTAGTTGCGGTCATGTGATGTGCGTTTGACAGGACAGACTGTACCTCGCGTTCATTTCATACAGATTACTAAACCTGAAAACTTTTGTTCAAGTGTAGTTGGTTCATTTAAAAGTGCAGATTTCAAGCTTTATGTGGATCTTTTTCAGTGTGTTTGTCGACCACAAAAACTGTCGTAAAAGCACACGTCTGATCTGAGCTTCTCCCCCAGGGAAACGTCAGTCTATAGTGATCGATGATTGGCTCCTGTACTAGTAGGCGGGGCTTCAATCACCATATTGACTGTTACACTTTTCCCCATTCAAAACTATAAGTGTGACACGTCTTGTGTATTCTATAGTCTTATAGTCTATAGTAACACTATTAAGAGAGCAGCAATCATGACTTCACTGTAATTCACTTTACAAAGCATTTGCATAATACACTAATGTACATTTTGTGAATTAAAAAAGTGAAAAAAGGGGTAAAGTGCAGTATAAAAAGTTCCATTGTGTTAAATCCAACAGTTTTACTACGCATTTAAGACTCAGAAGTAAACACCCACAACTGTCTTGTTTGGGCAGCAGATTTATTAGATGGATGATGCTATGACGTACTATGAAAAACTTAAATTATTTGAGTATACATTAAGGGTGCTTGTTCATCAAGGTGTTTATGTGAAGCTAAAAATAGCAAATTTATCCACTTTGGAGTGCATTTTCAAAAACATGTTTTCATTGCCTGTAAACTCCATCTCACTTTGGACTGAAGGCCAAAATAGAGAGGAAAAAATGTGCTTTTAAACAATAACATATTAGTGTCGGTACGGCCCAAGACTGATCAAACCTGTATGATAGTATGCATCAAATGGTTAAGATGATAACTTTTTTCCCAGGTTTTGTTTTTTTGTACAGAATTACAAAGCTGTATTTTTCTCTTTGTAACCCTGCACCACACAATGAGTCATAATTGTACTTTTTTGGGGGCTTGGGAATTGAGATTTATATATCAAATTAAGATTATCGATACTAAATACACTTCCCATTGATGTATGGTATGTTGGGATAAGACAGTATTTGGCCAAGATACCTATTAGATAGCAATTGAAAATCAGAAATTTGAAGGTGCAATCAATCAATCAATCAATCAATCAATCAATCAATCAATCAATCAATCAATCAATCAATCAATCAATCAATCAATCAATTGATCAATCAATAATAATAATAATAATCATAATAACAACAATACATGTTATTTATGATGCACTTTTCTTAAACTCAAAATGCTACAAGATATACAATAACAAATAAAAAATGCAAAGAATTACAAGCTTGCATAAAATCTCAGTAAGAAGCCATAAGTCACATCGTAATAATTAAACAATAAAGATCAATAAATAAGCAAAATGTTACAAATTGCATAAAAGTGACAGTGATGATCACAAATTAAATGCTTTGCTAAAAAGATGCGTCTTAAGAAGTTTCTCAAAACAATCCAAAGAAACAGCATTCCTGATGGTTATGGGTAATGCATTCCATAATTGAGGCGTACAAGAAAAAGCCCCAACTCATATGGATTTTGCCTACAGCACAGCTAAATAAATACATACATAAATAAATAAAATAAATAAATAAATAAATAAATAAATAAATAAATAAATAAATAAATAAATAAGTTAATTAATAAATAATTAATTAATTCATTAATTAATTAATTCATTAATTCATTAATTCATTAATTAATACAATACTTATGAAAATCGCCTTAAATTCCCACATGGAAAGAACCTATATAAACATGTTTTAATTTAAGTTTTGATATAGGTTTTTAATATATGTGACATGTGTAAAATTGGCCATTTTTCTATATTATATGTACATATATGTGTACATATATACATGCATACTGTACATGTACCTATATAGGTAACTATATGCATATATACGTGTGTGTGCATATATGCACATATACTGTATGTTAACCTATACTGTATGTTTACTATATTAGTAAAATTATTAACATCTATAGCTGCTAGACAACATAAATAAAAGCCCATGTAGAAATGTATGTTTTAAGAACTTAAGAACAATTAAATACAAAAATAAAAAAACATATACAAAAACAAAAATTAGACAAAAAAATAATTTAAAAAAAGACAAACCATCTTGTTATACGTTTCCTTCTTTTCTATCTTCAAACAAAAAAGAATTGACCATGTAAATGTTTCAGGAAAACGTTTAGACATCATAGCTTTCCATCTCCTCTCACTTATTTGCCATAGTTAAATTCCATAACATGTCAATTACATGTGATACCAATTTGAAGTGTTCGCACATACATATGTTTTTTTTTTTTTTAGCTAGTTCTTAGTTATTGCCTTAGAAATAATAGAAAATATGAGCTAGTCATATATGACACTTGCCAAAGTGAGATATGAGCTATATAGGAGACAAATCTTGTATGTACATACTGGGGCTTATTTGTGGATATAAAGAGGCAATACAGGAGACCTATATGGCCTGTATATGCACATATATGCACCTCAATTTTGCCTATATGTGGCATACTGTATATACACATATGTGCAGCATATATATTAGCATATATGTGCATATATACTGCATATATTCTCATATAGAGTTTAGGTTATCCAAATTGTGTAGAAAAAAACTAATCAAAAAGCTTACATATTTAGCACTTAGTATATCTAATTACTACATTATAACCAGTGTTGGGGAGAATACTTTGTAAATGTATTTAGTTACAGAATACAGAATACCTGCTTTAAAATGTATTTTGTAACGTATTCCGTTACTTTGCTTAATCCTGGTACTGTATTCTAAATACTTGGAATACTTGGAATACTTCCCCTTGAAAACAGCCTTCAAGTCTATTAAAGTGTCACACTATGTGTTGGTAGCAATTTCTGCAAGAAAAGGGCCTCTAATGCTAAACATTATTGACTGACAGGGAAAAATAAATAAAACAATATAATTATGTTTATTGAATAATGTTTATTTATCAAAGTGTCAACAAATTCAATTTCTGTTTCTATAATAAAGATAAAAAGTGCTTGAACATAGACAGCATTACTGTCTGTAATATACAATATATGTATATAATATGCATTTTGCTTACCCTTTGTATTTCACAGTCTGCACAGAAAAATATCAGCTATACAAGAAAAGAAAAACTTCAAAATAGTTTATGTAAAACCAAGGTAATGTAACAGGTTCTATCCAACATTTTAATTTCTATTATGAAAACTTCTCACCTAAGAACAATATTGCAAAAATTAGAAGAATGCAAAATGTGTTTGCTTTATAAAAATGTAAACATCAAAATGAACAAGTTTTGTTTGAAGTCAAACCTATTAGCCAGTAGCCACCTATCTACAGTACCTAACTACTTATCAGGTCACCAGCGAGCTTCAACCAGAGATCGCTGGTATACAGATTCACATTCACTTAACTACAAATCCTGCCTCACATGGACAACATATTCAGTCATGCCATACACACACACACACACACACACACACACACACACACGCACACGCACACACACACTCACCTGCTCCAGCTGACCGTCATCAAGACACTCTCTCTCTCTCTCTCTCTCTCTCTCACACACACACATTCACAGCTGCGGCTCATTTGACACTCATTATCAGGACTATATATTTCAGTTTGTGTGCCCCTCTCGTTGTCTGTTGCGTTACTCATATGATGTCCGGTTGTTCCTGGTTTGTGTTGCCCTGTTTTAGTGTTCCTGTTTTGTTTTTCATTAAATCCTAAATGCTGTGTTTGGATCCGATCTTTGTTTTCCCCCTCTGAACCCTGCAACGGACCGTAACACTACCATATGCTTTCCTAATCAACAGACAAGTAAAGGCGGTTGTAGCGCAGCAATAGAGACATTTCGAAGTGCTTATCTGTCATTCTGTTGCGATGAGGAGTAAAAATAAGTCCTCCCTGTCTGAAGAGTCACAGGAGCACTTGATGGCAATGTAGTGTTGTACTTGATGAAGAGGGCTTTGAGCATACCTGCCAACACTCCCGTTTTTCCCGGGAGTCTCCCGTATTTCAGACCCATCTCCCGTATTGTTCTGTCTCCCAGAAAACTCCCGGAATTCCACCCCCCTCAGCACTTTGGTTCAGTCTGGCCTGAAACCTGGTGCATGTGCGCGTGCTCTTCAGTTTGCTCGCAACCTCCCCGATCTACAGTTCGCAGCACTTTGGTACCGTCCGGCTTGTAACCTGGTGCATGTGCTCGCGCCTATGGTTTGCGCGCAACCTCCCCGCTCTACAGTTCGCGGGTTCGAAGCGCCCCCATCTCCATACTGCATTCGGGAGTGTAGCTTCTGTTTCTATGGTTTCGGCGGCAGTTTAGTAATATTATTATCGGCCAGACACGCATCGCCCGAAGTATTCCAATGGTATTAGTAAAGTAACTGTATTCTAAATACCCTGTTTAAAAATAGTAACTGTAACGGAATACAGTTACTCAAGAATAGTATTCTAAATACGTACCGCCGGTACATGTATTCCGTTACTCCCCAACACTGATTATAACATCCTCTAACCTCCCTAGACAACTAGAACTATTTGATTATCTTTGCATATTAGCATAGCATGAAATATTAACAAGGTAAAGGAAGAGCATTAAAGGGCACCTATGGTAAAAATTTTGTAAGCTGCTTGGACAGAACTGTCTGTATGTATAGTGTGTCCATTGTCATATTGGAGTGATATAAACCCAACAGGTCTCTTTTTCCCCGCCCACCGAATTGATTGACAGGCCCAATGTTCGTATAACATGTACACACATTTCCACAGAAAACCTTTTTGCAAATAAACTGGGATTAAAATATCTGTCCCAAGTCTCTGTGAATTTTACAACATTTATAAGTTTAAAATATTTTTAAAATCGCTATGTAATTCTTAACCGCTAGGATCACTACAGCCGCATGGTGTCATATATGTGTGTGCTGCAAAAGGCATTTGTGTGTGACTCATCATTTCAGAAAGGCTTGAATAAACCACAAACACATGAAATGTCTATCATGTCTCCATCACTGACTGCTGTTTATCTGATGTAATGCAGGAGAAAGCAGACACACAAGTGGGAACGGTGGGCGAGCAGAAGCAGCTCATTTGCATTTAAAGCCACAGGCTACAAGTGTATACAGCTACACTGTATTCAGACAGCAAAATGGGCAGATTCTTGAAGCTATAATACATTATCTGATGGGTGTTTTGAGCTGAAACTTTACAAACACATTCTGGAGAAACCAAAGGCTTATCTTACATCTTGTAAAAGGGGTAAAATAGGTGCCCTATGATGAAAACTATGTGTAAGCACATTATTCAAATAAAACTAATGTAATCAAATAATAATGATAAAAATAAATCACACAATACTAATAAAAAATAGAGTTTTGATACATTTATAGTAGTACATTTACAAAATATGTCCATTTAGCATGACCTTTATTTAATATTATTATGGCTTTTGAGCAAAACAATCTGATTTTGTCACATTTACAGGGAAACTAAAGACTTTTAATTGAAAATATGGAACAGTGCTACTCTATAGACACCCAAGATTTCATGTTTTGGGAACAATTACAAATCTCAAATGACCAGATTAAAATGAAATCCATCCACATTTAAATTACTTGAAATATTCCTCACGTACAAAACGTAATTGCATCGTCGACAGCAGCTAAACAGCAAACAGCCACACAGAGAGCTGAGATTCAGCACTCTCGGGGAGGAACGCCTGAAGCATCAGCTGTTTCTGACTCAAAATTGGTTACTTGGATACAATAAATGTCAGTTTTCATCAGCAAAATTTATGAAGTAAATGGCTGCTGATGTTGCGACTCTTTCCTTATGGTCATCAAATCCAGAAGTAGTAATTGGTCATCAAAGCTCTAACGTTTGCAGTTTGAAACAATTAGTCCCATCAGCTCCAGCTTGTTTAAAGAGTTTCAGATGGTGGGAAATAATGTGCCCAGACAACAAATGTTGATTTGCAATGCTAATTGCTGTTTTAAAGTGACAGATTCATTTTATTTGAAGAATGTGTTTACGCATACAGTTTCCATCCTTTAGGGAATTTAACTTTAAGAACTCTCTGCTCTAGCAGCCAATCAGAGAAGACCAGTAGATTAATGTGTAACATTGTATTGGTGTATTGTTGCAAAATATGTCTGTTGCTTTACTCTTTAGTGTTTGAATTGTATATTATACTGCCCATTTTGTGTCAATAATACTATATAATACATTTATTAACCTAATTATTGTTAAAAACACAATAGTTATTCAATTTTTTAAATTTTATTTTAAAAAAATTACAAGATTATTTATTTAAATAAAAAAATTATTTATTTATTTATTTATTTATTTATTTATTTATTTATTTATTTATTTATTTATTTATTTATTTATGTTTTTATGAAGAACTGACAGTTCCAGAGCTACTGCATGAATAAATGATAAATGCATAAATAATAAGTCTGTCTGAAGTTGTCTATTTCTAATTTGTAGTTTTGTGATTTTTTGTGATCTGTTGAAATTATTGTACATGCATATTTTGGTTGTTATAACAACATTTTTTGTAATAGTTTAAAATGTGACATTACTTTATATGTGTTGTGATCGCCAGCCGTGTTTACTGGAGCACTTCCGGTATTCTTACCGAACTACAACTCCCAGAACTGTTTGCACTCATCAATTCCTGTCACAGCTGGCAACAATTCGAACACTCTCTTACACGCATACTGTACACACAGCTGAAACTCATGATTACTGATTACATGGACTATATATGTATACAGCTCACTTTCACGAATACTTTGCTGAGTCTTGTTTATCTGCTAACATTACAAAGCATTTTCCTCGTCTAGTCTTCCGGTGTATTGACCTTTTGCTTGTTTATTAATTTTTGATTCTTTGCCACCTAGCCTGACCATTCAACCGTTTTTTACCTTGTGTTTTGGATTAGCTTTATGCTCCTGTCTGTTCCTGTTTTTTGACCCTTGCCTGCTCAACTAATAAACTGTTTATAGATTTGCACGTCCGTTGTCAGAGTACCATTCGTTAAAATGTCCAAGTAAGTGCAGAAATATGTATTTATAGTATAATACCGTAGTACATACTATAATAAACATGTAATTTTGTACATTTACATAGCACTTTTCTGCACACTCAAAGCGCTTTACATATTGTGGGGAATCTCCTTATTCACCACCAGTGTGCAGCATCCACGTGGATGACGCGACAGCAGCCATATTGCACCAGATTGCACACCACACACCAGATGATTGGTGAAGAGGAGACAGAGTGATGAAGCCAATTATGATATGGGGAGGGTTAGGAGGCCATAATGGACAGAGGCTGGAGGGCAAATTTGGCCAGGATGCTGGGGTTAAACCCCTACTCTTTCTCAAAGGACATCCTCGAATTTTTAATGACCACAGAGAGTCAGGACCTCGGTTTAATGTCTCATCTGAAAGACAGCGCTCACTGAGCAGTATAGAGTCCCCATCAATATACTGGGGCTTTAGGACCCACACAGACCACAGGTTGAGCGCCCCCTGCTGGCCTCACTAACACCACTTTTGGCAGCAACCTGGCTTTCCCATGTGGCCTCCCACCCAGGTACTCACTGGGAGACTATGTGAGGGTTGCAGAGAGCTAGCTGCCGGATAAACAAACAAATATATGCCATTGAAACAGATTATTTTGTAACAATGGTTGGCAACTGTTATTACTTAGTAATTAATTATTGGTAGTAATTATAGATATAATTTTAAATGTATAATACATTCATTCATTCATTCATTTTCTTGTCGGCTTTGTCCCTTGCGGGGTCGCCACAGTGGAATGAACCACCAACTTATCCAGCACGATTTTACGCAGCGGATGCCCTTCCAGCCGCAACCCATCTCTGGGAATTTCCACACACACTCATTCACACTCATACACTACGGACAATTTAGCCTACCCAATTCACCTGTACTGCATGTCTTTGGACTGTGGGGGAAACCGGAGCACCCGGAGGAAACCCACGCGAACGCAGGGAGAACATGCAAACTCCACACAGAAACGCCAACTGACCCAGCCCAGCCGAGGTTCGAACCTGCGACCCAGCGACGTTCTTGCTGTGAGGCAACAGCACTACCTACTGCGCCACTGCGTTGCCCTGTATAATACATAGTATTAATTATTAATAATTAAGAATATATTAATAAAACATGTCCCAATTAATAAGGTATTGATTGATTGCTTGATTGCTTGATTGATTGCTTGATTGATTGATTGATTGATTGATTGTACAAATGCTGGTAGTTTTAACTAGAAATTAAATATATTAATGAACAACTTGGCAATTTCAGAGCAAAAACCTGGAAATGCACACTGATTTGTGCATTTATAACAACAATATCTGACTGAAATTAAATTATTAATGTTATTAGGGTGATATCATCATATATTTAGCTTCAACTGAATTTGTGTCCACAGATTTCTGCATCACATGTTTTAGCCCATTTATTTATTTCCTTAAGTGTGTGAACGTATATTCATTCAGTTTACATATCAATTTCAGTAATATTTTTGAATTGTATGTAAATGTTAAGAATGTTTATGTGCGATACAGTTAGTAGTTATATTTTCTGTGTGTTAATAAATATATTATATGGAAAACTTTAGCAAACAAGTTGTTCTAATTGGATTGGCTTTGTAAGCTTTAAATAAAGTTTAAACAGGATACCTACACGTTAGAGATGCGCGGATCAGCTCAAATGTCACCCGAATCCGCTCCTTCATTCTGATCATCCAACCGCCACCCGCCCGCACATATTATTTTATCTGATATATATCCGCACCCGATCGCCACTTTAATAATTATAATTCTTTGTTTTAAGCATGATGAAAGGTGTAACTTTCTCCGCAATGTCCGGCGGCAGAGTAACAGCTCGTTAATTCATGCTCGAGCAAATGATGAGATGGACAAAAGTACTCGATGCATGCCCTTCTTTTACTTATTTCAGTGTTTTCAGGTTCACAGTGCAAAACAGCTCCAGGGTGGAATTACTGAAGTAAACATAAAACAAACCGGATAAAACTTTCTCCCTCTAATTCGCCGCACGCACAGCACACAGCGAGAGCTCACATCACACAGCATGTGTGTCGAACTACACTACCCACAATGCCCCTCGCTATGGACTACAACTCCCGTAAAAGCAGTCCTAAAGCGGCCACACTATTTCCCCTCTCCTGCAACATAGGTCACAGTGGATCGTTCGTTATTAACAGCAGATTCAGCTTTTACATAAACAGGAAAAAGAGAACAAAAACGGCGCCCCTTCAGCCTAAACAGCAGCTATGTTGTGTGTACTTGGCCCTTTTCTTAACACTGTGCAAAAACAGAATAGCATCTACTGTGCCTGGATTCGGGCAATTCCGCCTCGCCTCCAAAACACGGCTGGCTGCACTAAATGAGCGTTCGCGCGAACCGCTTGTTGCAGGAATGCACAAGCTTCTCCTTGCAAGGCGCTGCAGTCGTGTAAATAAGCGATCTTGTTTCTCCCAGAATGATAGCAGATTTCCCTCTGATGACTCCTCTAACTGAAGTTAGCACAGTACTCTTGCACTTCATCCATTATTTTGGGCGTCTCTCATCTTCACATTCTGCGAAGTCCACTCTCTGCTTTTTTGCTGGTCAACTGCTATGACGCACTACATCTACCCGCGACCCACCCGCAATTATTCATAATGTATTTTTTTATTACCCGACCCGCCCGACCCGCGGATTATCCACAGCGCCTGCGGATTTAACCGCCATCCGCGCATCACTACTACACGTTATCACACTCTAAAAATCGTTCTGCATAAATCCACTTTATTTTAGATTAAATTATTCAATTATGC
This sequence comes from Danio kyathit, assembly GCA_903798195.1. Taxonomy (NCBI): domain Eukaryota; kingdom Metazoa; phylum Chordata; class Actinopteri; order Cypriniformes; family Danionidae; genus Danio; species Danio kyathit. Next base: position 13,708,429 of record LR812538.1, read on the forward strand.
ACAGACACAGCAAATCAAAAGTCTGCAGATTTTGTCTCTCCCTGCATATATTTATGTATTACAGTTTTAATACTGTACACTGTGGCTAATCATGAATAATCTTTTCTTAAATTATTAGTATTATTATTATTGCTCATTAATAAAAAAAGCATGGAAAACTACATCTTGTCTCTTTAGATTTGTAATTACACTTCCTAGATAAAGCATAAAACGCACGCCTCACATTAATGAGATAAAACTGTTATTTTCTCATATCTTTAAATTAAGTCAGCAGTTAGTGATCAGGTTAATGTCATGTGATATTTATGAGACTGCCGCTCAAATGAACACTGAAGTAAATTTTGCTGAATAATGGTCCGTCTCTGTGATTTTATGAAGATCTCCCAGCAGCTCTTCAAACTCCACTGCACTGATGAATATTCATGAGAATGACTGATCAGATTGATTGGGTCTCGGGCTTCAATCAGCCAAATCACTGCTCCAGGTGGCGACTGGATTTACAGATTCTCATGTATATCTATATGCAGATCCTTTATGCAGCAAATGAGCAGAATAAAAATGATCGCCCATCCGACGCGTCCCGCCATTGTAAGTCACTCTAAATCAATTAACTCTGAAAATCCGTCAAAGAAAGAGAAGGATTTAAACTGCACTACACATCCCATTCAACTTTATCTGAGTCTGTGGAGTCAGTGGCTTAACTCTACCGCACTACCAAGTCCTCAATCTAGATATTGCGCTCTTTAAAGGTAATGTTGTTACACTCAGGGCCTATATTATGAATGTGACAGTCACCTTCGCCTGTGCGTTGGGTTTTAAACGCATTTCCTCGAGCACGCAATAGCCGTTGAATAATGAAGTGAATTGAATCTAAGCTCTTTTTCTAATCCCCCGTGGAGAGAGATGGTTCCCTCGGCTCTGCTGTTAAACCCCACATAGAGAAAAGAGGGGATTTACGCTCGTAATGCTTATTGCGGCCTCAGACTGTTGTGGCTGAATAGGAATATTGTCTTTCACTTCAAGGATGGCGACACTTATGTGTGCAGGTGTAACATCACAATACAAGTGTCCTTTGCAACCTTGAGGTGAAGAAATGCTGTAGTTCTGTCAATTACAAAAAACAAAAACAAATAAATAAAAAAAAATAAAAGGGTGCCGTGAAGTGCTTAGAAATGTGCATTTTTTAAATTTAATGTTTGACGTCATATCAACTGAAACATGAAGACAGTGCGAGACAGAGTAGCCCCTCCCCCTTTAAGAAAACAGCCAATAGAGTTTTGTTTTTATCACATCTCTGCCACATTTGATTGGTCAAAAGATCTGATAAGAAACTGAAGTATGTGATCATGTTCAAAAAATCATTAATCCATTTAGGCGGAAGTGACCAACTGCAAGCTTTAGAAATTTTGAATGTCTTCATAATGCAAATGTTGTCACTGTTTAGGAGCACATTAGTTTTTAAATATCCTGAGAAGTAAAATACTTATAATAACACCAAAAAAAAAAAAAATAAAAAAAAAATTATATATATATATATATATATATATATATATATATATATATATATATATATATATATATATATATATATATATATATATACAGTTAAAGTCAGAATTATTAGCCCCGCTAAATTATTAGCCCCCGTTTATTTTTTTCCCTATCTTCTGTTTAACAGAGAAAAGATTTTTTCAACACATTTCTAAACATAATAGTTTTAATAACTCATCTCTAACAACTGATTTATTTTATCATTGCCATGATGACAGTAAATAATATTTTACTAGATATTTTTCAAGACACTTCTACACAGCTTAAAGTGACATTTAAAGGCTTAACTAGGTTAATTAGGTTAACTAGGCAGGTTAGGGTAATTAGGCAATAATAATAATATAATTAATAATAATAATAATAATAATAATAATAATATTATTATATATAATAATAATAATAATAATAATAATAATAATAAAAATATCTAAACATGTCGATTTTAATGGGTTTTCCTTTTAACACAACAAATTTTGTCTTAAATGAGCAAAAAATGGTATGAAAGCAATCATTATAGATGTGTGTATTTTTAAAGTGACACTTATTTAATGTGATCAAATGAAAAATGTAAATGAGAGATTCATTCGCTGCTCTTTATTTACAATATTAAAATTATACAGTGAAGAAAAGGTTAATGAGATTGGATACCCTGATTCAGTTTCTTTATTAATTTTAACAGGTTAAAGTGTTTAATTCATTTGCAAAAAATACTTTTAAAAGTTGCTGTCTAATATGACACCCTGATCTGTTAGAGTAGAGCTAATACAAACTTTGTATCCCTCTAATTGAAGGTTAAGTTGTGAGATCTGCTGTGTACAGGATTTAGGCCCAAATAAGTAATACTTCTGTTTTGTCTGAATTTAAGAGAAGAAAATTGTTGGTCATCCAGTCTTTAACATCTTTAATACATGCAGTTAGCTTAGACAATTCAGACGTCTCATCAGGTTTTGTTGAAATATATAATTGAGTATCATCTGCATAGCAGTGAAAGCTGATCCCATGTCTTCTAATGTCTCTAATAATGTAAAGCCTGTCCCTGGACATCTGTAGAATTGAAGCGTTCTATGAGGATATCATGGTCGATAGAGTCAAATGCAGCACTGAGATCAAGTAAAACTAGTAACGAGATGCAGCCTCTGTCAGCAGCAAAGTACTTTGATGAGGCTAGAAACACTTCAAAAACATTGTTCATTGTTCACTTTGGCCAAACTTCTTGTACAGAGTTGCAGTCAGAGGAGATATAGTCGTGCCAAACTGAGCCTGGTTTCTCTCAAGGTTCTTTCCTTCACTTTCGTCAATTGGTGAAGTTTGTTCCTCGCCACTGTCATCACTGGTTTGCTTGGTTTGGGACTTCACAATGGACCCTAAACTGAACTCTGAACTCTTCAGTTTACCAGAAATGGCTAAAAATGCACAAAAAAGTGTTTGTTAGCACTTCTTTTTACAGTCCTGCTTCACACACACATCCCGAATACACAACAAGGTTTTCAAGAAGATTTGGTTTGAAAATATGTGCAAAAACTGCCATAAATGCTGTATTAAGTATTTCAGGCCAGTGGTTGGCATTATTTTCTTTAATGTTTGCTTGCAAAAATGGACATGTCTACAAAACTCCACTAATAACGGCGTAGTGGTTAGCATTGAGGGTGAGTAAATAAAGCCTGCTTTTGATTTTGTGTTCACTATACCTTTAAACACCTCACAGCCTTGCTTAATTTGTATTGACTATCAGTTCATATTTGCGCCCGGTTGGTAACTCAATATTTCACTGCCACAGACTGTCCACACATGGTTAACCAAGTGTGTGAGATTAAGTGTGGTGAGCTAACAAGACTTTTCCACAGGGAGCTAAACAGAGATGCTCTGCAGATACAGAGACGCTTGACAAATTACTAGTTAAACTGTTGCTTTCAGTCAGTTACAGTCCTAGATTTAATCTGAATTTATAAAATAAGGTATCATTCATGAATCCAATGCCACCATTAATACTTAAATGAGATGGAGTAATTAGAAGCATCAGTGATCGAGCATCCAGGTTGCACTTTCAGTCTAGAATGTCCTTCTGGTGTGCGGTTTATTGAGTGTCTTTCCTTTATGTTGCAGCAGGTTTTATAGAGAACAGCTTCCCTTGAATGCTGCAGTAATTGTGAAGCCTGAAGGTTGCAGGTAAATCGGAGAGAAACAAACTAGGTTGAAACAAACACAAGAAAATCTACCATGGTGGTGCGTAAACAGAGCAGAGAAAAACAAGATATCGTTTGTGCTTGGAAAGATCATGCTGATTGTATCATGATCATAAGGACATGAGAACATACTTAAAAACATCTATGTTTGGATGTATTAGATTAGATAGCCTTTTCAACACAAAATTAATTAGTTGGCTTTTTTTCCAAGAGGATGCTCTTGAAATGTTGCCATTTGCACTATTTGTGTATTTGGGATTGCTGTCTAGGAATGGTTTATACATTAATCAAGTTAATAGAGTTATTAAAGTGGGCAGATGAGGGTAGCTATCCCTGCAGGCACAGGACGTCAACATGACATCATATTGACATTGTACCCCGACGTCGTGGGGACGTTGGATTTTGTTGGGAAATGAAAATCGGGTTGATGTCAGAACCCGAGCTCAGGCTGACGTCAATGTCCAACCTAAAATCAACCTAAAATTAACCAAATATTAACATCTAACTATGTTACACCTTGATGTTGTGTGGACGTTACCACTAGGGATGTGCACGATCATTCGATTAATCGATTAATCGAACGCATCAGCGACGATCGAGCATGAAAACAATGATCGATTGGCTCTAAAATTAAATTACTTTAAATCTTTCTGATTGGTTATGCTGGTATTTGGGCGGTAGTTTGATATTTGATTGGTTATGGCTGCAGGGAGTTGCGGTCCAGAGAGACCTGAGCACAGATGGAGTATAGGGGGTCTCACACCAGAAGCGCACCGTCGCGCCATGCAGCGCATTTCAGAATTCTAAACGTAGGTTTCAGGGTACACAGCGTTGCCCAGCCACGACTCAGGACACTTCATATTTCTGCCGCGCCTCAGAGCGCCATCTGAATAGTTTCATTTTAAATACCATGCGAATGTGCGCGTCTGCTGTGTGATGCTTTCAGCTGTCGTGTGCGCGCCGTGTCAGACAATCTTTTCGGCGAGGACTAGTCTATGGCACGGGTGATGATGTTTCACCGGATGACACCAAAATCGAAAGCTACTTCATGGAGCCATGCATCTCTCTATACCCGGATCCTTTATTGTGGTGCAAGTAAATGAGTCTCGATCTGCAAGGCTAAGCACCTTTGCCCAGTGGTACCTGGCTGTTCCTGCAACTTCTCTGCCTTCTGAGCGGCTTTTTTCCACCGCCGTCTAATTGAAATTAAACTTCGCACTCGGCTTTCATCGGAGCATGTAGACCGACTGATCTTTTTGAAAAAAACATGTAGTCCTTCCTTGTGTTAAGTTTTATTAGCCATGCATGATAAAATATTCAGGCTGTTTTTGTTTTAAGTTTAAGCAGCATAGTTAAATTAGTCCGGCTTTATTTAGCCTACCTCCACTGACTGATCACTTTGTAAGAAATGTTATTTTACCCAATCTTTAAGTTTTATAGATGTGGTAAAAAATATTCAGGCTATTTTTATTTTAAGTTTACGCAGCCAAATTATGCTAGCTTCTAATTTTAGTTAGGCTATGTGCTAGAGATGCGCGGATCAGCTGAAATATCGCCCGAATCCGCTCCTTCATTCTAATCATCCGCTCACCACCCGCCCACACATTTTATTTTATTTTAGATTTGGATATATTTATCCACTCCCGAGCCCGCACCTGATCGACATAATAATTATAATTCTTTGTTTTAAGCATGATGATAGGTTAGCCTACTGTGGATCGTTCGTTATTAACAGCAGATTCAGCTTTTACATATGGAAAAAGATAACAAAAACGGTGTCACTTCAGCCTAAACAGCAGCTATGTTATGTTATGTTTATAGGCTATGTTATGTTTACTTGGTCTTTTTCTTTGCACTGTGTTTGGGCGTCTCATCTTCACATTCTGCGAAGTCCACTCTCTGTTTTTTGCTGGTCAACTGCTATGACCCACCCGCAATTAATCATAATGTATTTTTTATTACCCGACCCGCGGATTATCTGCAGCGCCCGCGGATAGCCTATATCGCCCTCCGCGCATCTCTGTGCTACTTAACAGCCGTTTGGTTAAGTTTTGGTGAAACTTTATTTTTGCAAACCTTTTACAAAAAAAAAAACCTTTTTGATCCACATCTGTTGTGATGCTGCTGAAGTAAAATATTGTTTTGGTAAAAATGTCAGTTGAATAAAATAACTGAAATGCAGAGTATCATGTGTTTTTATTGTTGTTGTCAACAATATAGAAAAAGGTAGATTATAGATTTAAAAACGGATCCAAAATATTTATAGTAATAATAAGACACATATTGAAGGGGATAATACTGTAAAATAACTTTGGTTTCTTTTTTCTGCGCGGCTTCAGTTGCTGTTGTTTTAAAGCGCCCTGTGCACCGCATCCACTTTCTGGTTGGCATGTAGTTCAAGCTCACATGCATTTTGTGTAGATAAACACAATTTGTAATATAACATTTTCATATTGTGTCTCTAGGCTTTATGATTAATTTTATTTACAATGCATCATGTAGAAAACCTACATGCTTCACGTCAGTGGCGGTTCGAATGGCACCCTGGGCGAACCACCTGCTTTTAGAAATGTACTTAGAAATAAAATTATTATTATTATTATTATTATTATTATTATTATTGTACAATTATTATTCTAAATAAATAACAGAAATCAATCCAAAATGTAACTGGAAAAAATGTAGACACAGCTGGAGTGATAAGCTAAGAAGCTAAGATCGCAAAAAATCTTTTGCTTGAATATTAAAGTAAATTCTATAGAATACAAAGAATATATATTTTATGTAATTATCTGTAGTCTTAGACCCGACTCATGGCTGAGAATTAATGTTATTAAGTCTTACCTCCCTGATTCATCATCTCTGCTTTCTGCTTCATAGCCATATAGTCAAAATAAGATCATCATCATATTATAACTTTAGTTTTGTCGACTTGCAAAGCTCGCTGCGCGCCGACACCTCTGCATTAAAGTTACTCCGGTTTCACAGTACATAAGCGGCGTGTATTTGACCGACGTGCATGTAGCCTAAACAACCGGTAGGCCTATTCACACCGGGTGCAGAGCAGCGCGTGAGGCGCGCGGGAATGGTTTTCTGCACGCATGCATGCATCAGTTTGCTTTCACCACCTTTGTTTTGGTTGCACATAGACAATAACAAACTTGCACATGCAAAATACGCCAAATGTGAATGGCCTCTAACGTCTTTATTCTGGGATTACTACTTTAAATTAATACACTTGCATAAAGTAAATCGTAACTCAAAGCTTGTACTGGGGCTCGTTTTTTTTCGCACCGTCTCCCCGTGCCACCCAGATGCCGCTATGGGCATCGACCATATTGCCCATGCCTAAATACGCCACTTGTTACACTTCTTTAAATGTTTACTGTGTTAACCAATATTGATGGTGATTTTTAATAACCCAACAGCGTTGATTTAATTGTTTTCTGAATCCTGTCATAGTTTTATCAACAACATTTTTAACAGGGCTTTATATATATATATATATATATATATATATATATATATATATATATATATATATATATATATATATTTTTTTTTTTTTTTTTTTTTTTTTTTTTTAATTGAATGTTATTTAATTGTCGCTATGAGGCACACACGCCCCGCCTCTTGATTAAGCCCCGCCCCTATGACGCACACACGCCCCGCCTCTTGATTAAGCCCCGCCCCGATTAATCGAGTACTCGTTTGTCAAACCTGTGGATTAATCGAAATGAAGAATGGTCAGAAATGCCCATCCCTAGTTACCACTATGACATCTGTGAGACGTTGGATTTTGGTCACGTTCCAACACAACCTAAAATCAACCAAATATCAGCGTAATTTGACGTCAATATTGGACGTCAAAAAATATTGTCCTTAGACACTGGCTTGACATTGAATTTTGGTCACCTGATGTCATGACCTAAATCCAAAACTTTTGAAATCAAAAAAATATATAGTATATGTTAATTTAAAGTAGGCTATTTATTTAAAAACATGTATTTGTAGCCTACTGTATATGACATGGGCCTGTTGGTTAGAACATTTCTGTAGCGGTTTGAATGTATCAAAGTTGTAAAAGTAGACTTAAAAAAATAATAATAATAAATTAATAAATAAACAATACCCTACGTAATATTATTAATAATAATAATAATAATAATAATAATAATAATAATAATAATAATTTATTAATTATAAATACTACTACTACTACTACTAATAATAATAATGTAAATTACAACCATTAATGATTTATATGATTTATATATGAGATTATACGTGTTAGGCAACGCAGTGGCGCAGTAGGTAGTGCTGTTGCCTCACAGCAAGAACGTCACTGGGTCGCAGGTTCGAACCTCGGCTGGGCTGGGTCAGTTGGCGTTTCTGTGTGGAGTTTGCATGTTCTCCCTGCGTTTGCGTGGGTTTCCTCCGGGTGCTCCGGTTTCCCCCACAGTCCAAAGACATGCAGTACAGGTGAATTGGGTAAGCTAAAATTGTCCATAGTGTATGAGTGTGAATGTGTGTGTGGAAGTTCCCAGAGATGGGTTGCGGCTGGAAGGGCATCCGCTGCGTAAAATCGTGCTGGATAAGTTGGCGGTTCATTCCGCTGTGGCGACCCCGCAAGGGACAAAGCCGACAAGAAAATGAATGAATGAATTATACGTGTTAGCTTTTTGTAAGTGGTTTTATGTTTTAGAATAGAATATGAAATATTCATTATATTTGTAAAGAAAACATAGGCCCTACATGTGCCGTTTACATATATTTCAATTAATATGAACAATGATTGCATGTTTTTACCAAAACTAGCCTAACATGGGATATAAAAAAAAAAAGTAATAATTTGCATTTTCATGAAAAACAATATATTTTTTTTTATATTTAGAGTTTTTTTTCTAATGAGGTTTAGAGCGTCACTATAGATGTTTTACGTTATAACTAACGTTCTTCAAACGATGGATCTGTGTCAGAGAAACTACGGTTTTAGGAAACACTCGTCACTAACTCATTCTTTTCCCAAATGAAGCATCGTACTATAGTAGTCCAGCCGCAAGTTACTCTGTTGTTTGGGAAATGCACCCCACATCTGGCAACACAATTCCAGTGATTTCTGGCTTGGCTCAGTTTTCTGAACAAATACTGTACAGAATGCAGTTCTAATCATACGTGTGTACAAATACTTAACTAACAAAAACTAGCGGCTTGGTTCAGTTCCTCTGTTCAATCAATGAATTCACAGTGCTTCTTCAAATAATTACTCAAGCTTTAGAATCATGTAGAAACCTCTACTGCATATCTATATTCAAAAACCTAACCATTCCAAAAATTGGGTTAAAAACCATAATAAATGACTTTAATGGTGTTATTAGTACATTTTTTTTCAAGAGTTATCTAGAAAGCAGTCAGTGACAGCAGGTGATCACAATAAAACAATCAATCCACTGACTCCACTTCAACTCTACAATGGACCTTTTTCACATTTCCGGGTTTCTCAGTAGCGGAAGTCGTCATAGTTGGCTAAACTTGGAGTGCAGTGAACAGTACAACAAATAATTTTTTACAACCCTTTTTGCTGAAATAAAAAAAGAAAAACTTGACATAGTGTTATCAAGGCTTTCAGAAAAAGGAAAATAAAAATGTGTGAGACTGATAATGGCAGCCAGAAGAGAGAACAACATGAAATTGTAATTTTTTTTGTAATTTAATGCAAAGAAGATATAATACATATGTAAATACATATAAATATACATACTCTTTAAAACATATATAAATATTACAAATTTTCAAGGATTTAAGATGCTGATGACCATTAAATGCATATTAACAGTCAGCCTGATCTTACGAGGAAACATAAGTATTTTACGTTTTGTCAGTTTAGTGGCTAATTCGTACGAATTCGTACGAGTTCAGTCGTACGAAAATGAGCGATTTTAAAAAGGAGGCCTGGCACCTAACCCCACCCCTAACCCCAACCGTCATTGGGTGATGAGCAAATCGTACTAATTTGTACGAATTAGATTGTACGAATTCATACAAATTAGCCACTAAATCAAAAAGTTACGAATTGCCGTGAGATTGCATTGTAACAGTCTTGTTAAAAGGGTTCATTGCAAATTTAGGCTTGCAAAAGGGGGTCAGGCTTATTGGCACATGGGCATTGGCACCCAATATTGCATACCAGTGAGACATTAGCCCCTTTCACACAGTGATACCGATAAATATCTGGAAATTTTCCAGAATGAATAAATTCAAAAAAGTGCTGTTCACACAGGCAAGGACATTACAGAATTTTTCCGGAAAAGACCATTCACACATCCATTTCAAAATACCAGTAAATTCTGACATCATTAACCAGAAATGAACTAGGCTGCGCTTGTATTTGTAAACATTTGAGTACATTACTTACTTTGTGGATGGATAAGTGTTGTGAACAACTTCCATGAAAACATATGGAGGAACACTTTCGCATGTCGAGATGTATATGTGTGTGTGCTGGCGCTCACCGGCTGCTTGCACACGCGTCAAGCAACTAAAGCAGAGCTTGAAGGTAAACAAACAGCGGTTTATCATGAGCATTTTATCTTTTACACAGTTGGCATTTAGAAATAACATAGAAACATTATTTGATTAACATCTAGCAGCTAAATGTGTCTGGAAAAATATTCAAAGGCTTTTATTTTCGTAAACAGCGCGGATGTGAATGCATCTGAATGTTCTGAATGTTCTGATTGGCTGGAGTAGACGTCTCACATCAGCGTGTTCTAAGCGTGAACGCACTCTTTCTGGCAATTTTCCTTCTGCGTTCACACAGAACAGCAATTACCGGTAATGTTACAACTTATCTTTCCGGAAAATTGCTGAAACTAATTTTTCAAAAAGGGCTTGTTCACACATACAGACCTTTCTGGAAAATTGCCGGCAATTTTCTGAAAAGGTCTGCATGTGTGAAAGGGGCCATTGGCTCTATATAATGTTGCTTGATCGGAGGTTAAAATCCCCATGAACTAGAAGCTGCAACCGTTTTTTTTTTTTGTTTTTCATATTGTGACAGTTCCTAGAGAAACAGAATATTAAATGAGAAAACAGAGGGCGTGGCTTGTTTTTTCTACTGTGAGCAGAATGAATGTAGTAAAGTAGGCATTTCATCCAGAAAGCTCGGGAAAAGGGTTTGTTGAGAAATATTACAACCTAACAGACATCTCCTCCTCACCATTTCTGTTTGTTGTCAAAACTGACAGTTGGAGCGGCAACGTTAAATATGTTAGCCAAGCCCATTTGCTAAGATATATTTAAATCTACGCGAGTATCCTCAGCTGTATCCCATCTAGACTCCACCCTCTCCTGCAGCGCAGTGAGGTCTAGATGGAATACCGCTGAGGATACTCACGTCAATATAGCATAATTTTTGTGACACTGTACAACAAATAATATTTTTACATTACTGTTAGGCTTGGGTTTAGGGTTAAGGTGGGGGTAGACGCTAATAAAATACAATTAATGTGTAATTTAATTAATAATATAAATACGTCTTGTTAACTTCCAATCGCTGCTCTTTCCCTTCTACCAACAGCTGCAGGAGAGATTCCAGCTGCTGGATTTATGTCATGTTTATTCATAATTTTCTGCAACTGTTAATTTAGGAGAGGAATAGAGAAAATATTCTAGTAACATAAACAGTGTATATCTTACGTGCATAAAGCACATCATCCAGTTATATTGAAAAATAATTATTATTGCCATCTTCATAGACATCTATGTGTTTTAAAAACTTTAAATGCTATGCTTTGCTTGTAGTTATGTGTATTTGAATGTCTAAAACCTAAAATAAATGTTATTTGTTTAAAAGCATGGATGAATTTTGATTTATGACAAGCTCTTCGCTCCTCATTTTGTGCCTCAGTGCGCAGCGTCAGATTTAAATTTTAGCAGTTGATGACCTGCGCTCTGAACATCTAATCACACCGGTGTGATTGTATGCTTAAGGGACCAGACAAGGCTGATCACACCGGTGTGATCATACATGTGAAAGGGTAACTCCGGTGGTTCGAACTATAGTTTTGCCTAATGACTAAAAAGTTATCAGTATAATGGTGAAAACTGTACATTTCTAGTCAAACCATCCTTCTGCTATCGAATACAAAAAACGGAAATAAGGGCAGTAATGATAGCTAAAAATGTGTGAGAGCATTGCTGTTGCTGTGATTGTATTGTATTGCAATATGGAGTAATTAAGTGTTGATGTTAAATCAAAAGTAAATAACAGAATAAATGAAAATGAAATTATTTAAATGGCAATAAGTTGCCATGGTTACACTAAATTAGTGACAAAATAACTGTATAAAATGACAAAACTTGAAATGATAAAAACTTATGATATTGATTGTACTCAGCTTAAATGTAAGATAGTTACCTGAGAGAGAGAGAGAGAGAGGGGGGCCAAATTGAGGGCCAGATAGCAGTAACCAGTGATGAAAGGCTCCAGAGCAGATAAGAGCAAAGCATGAAAAGAGAAAGAGTAAAGTTTACAATCCAATTTTGTCTCTTCCTTGACCATATGACCAAAGCCCAAATACTGACACATACAAACTGACCCATCAATAAGTGACCACATCATAAAACACCCAAGGTGCACACACATCTTAGCCAGGCCCTGATCTTAGCAGAATCTGTATGGGCTTTATAGGTGAAAAAGATGGGGTTTTGTAATAAAAACAAATGCATTTGATAATTTACATTCTTACATTATTGGTGTATATTGGTCCTGAAGCAAAACCAGTGTTAGATCCATGGTGTGTTGAGATGGAGCTCAGAAGAACAAGAAAGTTTGTGCGTTTTTTACTTTTATTTCTTTCTCTTTTTTGCCGGCAGGAGTCAGCTCAGCAGCTCTGTGTTAATTCTCACTAGGTTACTGTAAAGTGAAACCCACAGATTGTTCAGCAGAAGGAACAAAATCTATCTTTTTAACATTAATTTTCACCTCAGTGAAGCCAGGCTGAAGCTAATTACAGCAGGATAAAAAGACGACCAGAGAAAGGAACAGAGTCAGACAGAGAACACGTGCTGACACACTTAACTACAGCATCTGCTCTTACAGATTTAGCTGAAATTCAATAGATGGCATTCAACAACTGCATTCAACACGGCTATTATCTCTCTTGGTACTTTTATATTTTCAGACACAATTAAGGGGAGACAAATACAACAATATTTAACTAATCCTTCAGAACGACAAAAGCACAGTTATGACAATCATGATGTCAAAGAATATTAGATTAATTCTGAAATAAATAAAAAATAAATGTATGTTCCTTTCAATCTTTGAATATCTTAATCTGACTCTCTTTAAACGTTTTATGATCCTGAAATATTTGAAGAGTTCTTCACTGGCCGCCTGTAAAATACCTCAAAATGCATACTTAGAATTTTAACAGCTAATCAGACCCACATAAAGCCTTTTTTTCTGTTTGGTGCTCATCTAATCTCTAGGAACTCTATACAGTTTTGTTGGGAAATTCTTGAAATTATTTAGTTGCTTGAACATGATAACATTAATATAACTGAGCATTTACAGTTGCGATCAGAATTATTCAACCCCCTGATTTATTAGACCCCCTGTTTATTTTTTTTCCCAATTTCTGTTTAACGGAGAGAAAAAAATTTCAACACATTTCTAAACATAATAGTTTTAATAACTCATCTCTAATAACTGATTTATTTTATCTTTGCCATGATGACAGTAAATAATATTTTACTAGATATTTTCCAAGACACTTCTATACAGCTTAAAGTGACATTTAAAGGCTTAACTAGGTTAATTAGGTTAACTAGGCAGGTTAGGGTAATTAGGCAAGTTATTGTATAATGATGGTTTGTTCTGTAGACTATCGAGAAAAATATATAGCTTAAAGGGGCTAATCATTTTGACCTTAAAATGGGTTTTAAAAAATTAAAAACTGCTTTTATTCTAGCCGAAATAAAACAAATAAGACTTTATCCAGAAGAAAAAATATTATCAGACATACTGTGAAAATTTCCTTGTTCTGTTAAACATCATTTGGGAAATATTTTAAAAAGAAAAAAAAATCAAAGGGGATTGAATAATTCTGATTGCAACTGTAAATGTATAATTACACTGTAACAAGGACACAGTAAAATATAACTTAAATTGCAGTATATTGTCTGCATTACATAGTTTTTTTTTCTTTTTTTTTCTTGCTACTTATGACCCTATCATGAGTTGCAACTAGGAGTGTGACAAGATCTCGGGCTACGAAATCTTGTGAGACTAAATCGCGATGAGATTTCTCGTGGAGATCGAAAGCTGTCTCCTGAATTGTGATGTTATGATGGGGTGTGAAGGTGAATTTAACACTGAAGATTGGAGGCAGGACTGGATGTGAACCATGTAATCGCTGTAAACACAAATTGAATTAAAACGTGAACTATTCCTTTTAGTTGCATTGTTGAAGTGCTGTACAGAAATGTAAACTCCGCAATCCAAGTATTACCGTCATGCAGGATATTTAAACACACACAGCTGTTTGACACTATTTTCTGCACCTACCGAGTGAAGCACCACAGACACACAGTGAACTCCTGGAGACAAACTCACACCCATCACTATTTATGCCGTTTAAAAAAAAAAACTTTTCATTCGGCATGTGGAAACAACTCTCTCCTATTAGTTCTTACTTCATACTCGCATCCAGTAGCTCAAAGTTTGTTCAGTTAGAAGAGTTTATGGGTCATTATCACTATAAAGTGTCTTTGAGACATACAAATTTTCAAAAAAAAGTTTGAGATTTTTGACTCAACCACATAGTTGTTGTATGAATAAGACCTTAGGCTGTAACTGCACTTTTTACAAATAATCTGCAAGCAGAAAAACAGTAAACAAACCTCAAATTGTATCAACCCTGTCATGGACAAATCCAAAGTAGTATATATTTTCTAGAGGTGTGAACCTACACTGGTCTCATGGTTTGATTCGGTTACGATTATCATGCCATCGATTCGGTTCAATTCGATATCTCTGTGCATCACGGTGCATTGACGATGCTTTCCAAACCCAATTTTATATTTTCTTCACAGCACAGCAATTCTTGTATTAAAATGTATGAATATATTTATATTTATATACTTTTTGTAATACAATTTTGTCCTTTAATGCAAACAGTCAGATACATGAACTGTACCTTTAAAAACTCAAGTACATGCACAGAACAACCCGAGCATTTATAGCAAATATACAAATATAAATATGCTGCTCGCTTTCTGAGCCTTGTCTGGCGATTTCTTTCTTACACCCCTTTGATTGGTCACGCGCTCAACATAAAGATCTGCGATTGGCTTTTACGCGCTGGCGCTCTGCACCGATGATAAACACTGATACACGGCAGCGCAGCGGCGATCACAGCTGATCCATGGCACTGGATCCAGGATAGACGCGGTGGGGGAAACTCTGCAGACACTCGCTCGAGTCTGTATCCAGAAGTAACATTGTAACAGCCGAGAGGAGATGAAAAGTCACGCCAGCAGGTCAAATGGGCCACAGTGAGAGAGAGAAAAAGAGTACTTTTCATTTTCTCAATCGCAGTGAAATAGGGGCTTCTGCTGTAAGTGTCAGTTAAAGACTGTTCAGTAAACACACACGCAGTGAAATTGTGCACATTTTCAGATTTTTTTTAAGTAGTTGAAGTGTTTTAAATACTCGCGCTCACCACACTCGCCATAGTAAGCTACAGAGACATAGCGCATATGAGATAAATGACCTCAGTACATAATAACCGGTTTTGATTATTACTGAACCGATAGCGAATTGTCCACGTCTGCATCGCGGTGCACCGAAGAAACAATTAATTTTGACACCCCTAATATTTTCATTGCAATGTGATTACAAAATGTATATTTTCAGAAAGGTAATGTGCCCCTTTACCACCCACTTTTTAGATTATGAAAAGTCTAATTATGTTAATGAAATAACGGACAAAACATTTATTTTCCAATAAAATATGCAGTCATTGCACGTTCTTTTCAAAATAAAACCCAAATCAAAAATATTTTTAACTTTCAAGCCATATTAACTGGCCATTATTGGTTAATTAAGGAATCACACAAGATGTTTAGCTGAGGTTATAAATAATTTGTTTATTTTCATAAAAAGCAAGATGACAGGGTGGACATTGGCATGACAGGGTGGACAAAGGCTTTATTTAGTGAACTAAATTTGAAGAAACATTTGAAAAACAACAGGTACAACAAGAAATATTAAAGCGTTAATGTACAAGAGTTGTAAAAGTTTTCAAGAATTCAACTTATGTTTTTACTAATTACTGCCAACCACTGAGCCACCATGCCGCCTCTTTTGTTATTAATTAGGTTTTATTGATATGCAAATTAATGGGAAAATAAACAATTATTGTCCTTCAGATTCAACAAAATTTGCTAATGAATGTAAATCTTTACATTGTACATTGTATTGGAGGAGTGAAGGGAATGTTGGAAGCAACTCAAGTTAAACACCGTATTAATACTGTTGTTGTTTTTTCAGAATAATGTAAATAATTAGATTACAGATGTTCGCATAAATGTACAAATACTTAGGGCTTTATTTTTATTTCAAACAGTCAATGAGCTCCATTATATGGACTTTAATAGGATATCCTTTATATAGACTGAGATAGATATTTCCAAAGGGTTTGTATTTACCACTCATGTATTGCATCTACTGGTGTAGTATGTGTGTATAAGTGTTGTAACATAAAACATTAACTAATTAACAATAAAATATTAAATAAAGGATTTGTGACAGGGTGGACAATGACAGGGAGTACATTTTTTGCTAAAGATAGCATTTATTCAACACAGATTGTACCTGCAGTTTGCAAAGTGTTTCCCTATTTAAGCTCTTTGTACACAGTTTAAAAGCTTTATTTTTTACTTCTAATTTATTTATAATAATTTATATTTCACTATGACAGGGTGGACATGTTAAGCTTGACAATATTCAGTTTCAAACACAATATGAAGAAAAATAGGAAACAAGTGTAGATACTTAATGTGTGCACATCAGATTTAATCTCCTCTGAAGAAAGGTAAAATGGGCATTGGGGATGACAATGATATACCACACCATGACAGGGTGGACAGCAAACTCAAGGACATGTGCAAAATGATTAATATTATGAAAACAAAATAAAAGTTATTAAAATGACTTATTTTGTCAAATAACTTGTTAAAGGCAATAAGTATACTTAAAAATCTTAATTTACCTATTTTGTACACTCACTGAAGTTGGTTGAGCAGTGTGTGGGACATGGCAAAATCACACCCATTCAATAAAAAAATATAGCAAAAATAGACAAAAACATATTTTAAAACATATTTCTGTGTAAAGTTTTACCCAATTATATTAAAACATCAGAATTTCCTTATTTCACATTATGTTCATAGGACTGATTCAATCTTGTGGGACATCAAAGGGACTTTATAGTGATATTGACCCTTATAGCAAAATATCTTGCAGTGTTTGTGTTACAGTCACCATCAATCTAGCTACTGCGGATCGCTGGAAAACTACAACTGTCACCAAATGGACTACAAATCACAGCATGCACCGTGCACACACACCTGTTCCTGATCCCGTCTGATTGCAAACACTCACAGCTGAAGCTGCTCAAGGACTCATTACACAGACTATTTATACATCACATTTGCTCACACATATTGCTATTTGTTTTTTGTTTTTTTGAGTTGAGTGTTATTTGTTTGTTATGTTGGTTAAACGAACCTGTAAATTTACAAAGCGTTTCAATACTATGTCTAGCTGTGTTCTTTCATCCTTGTAGTGTTTTATGTAATTTATCCTAACCTTTTTCCTTGTTTATCTTACCTTTCTCTGGTTTTAACCATTTTCCTGACCATCGACAACGACTTCTGGATTATGGTTTGTGTTGCTCAGCAATAACACTTCCTAGTGTCGCTAGCTGGCAGTAGATTATGTTCCTCTGTGTCAAGTTTCTTTGCGTTTGTTTTGTTTTAATCTGAACTCTAATGTACAAGAAGCTAAAACCCTCTCGTTCAGAGGTGGAAGCCGGTGGACGTGCCACAACTTTAATCATAAGGTAAACACAAAAAAAGTATCCATCTGGAGATATTTCACGGGACTCTACATTTGTAAACACTTGCTCCATCGGGCTCGTGGCTCTCAGCACTGCCTACACTCGTTACCCCTACCAAGCTGACCAATCACAGAGCTTACGTTGTTGCGACATGTAGTTACGTTTTTTTGAGAGGTGCGCGACTGCATCAACCACAGCGAGGAGTCTGCATGCACTTGACGTAGAACTATAAATCAGCCTTAAGTGTCTCATCACAACTTTAGTTGAAACCCTCCATTCCATAAGTGCTGCTGTAGATTTTGTGGGATTTGCAGATTAGTTTTCATGGTCTAACTCCTTAATTCCAGCCAACATCAACAAATCTCCTAAGGTTGATTTCTGTTGTATTTAAATAAAGAAACAATCGAGTGTTTGGCTACAGTGGAGCGTGAAGCAAGCGCATTATCTGCATCATTATAATGGACGAGGAGAAATCGATGTGCCCTCATGTGCCTCAAAGAAGGAGCGAATAAACACACCGAGCCGAGTCACACACACAAGAGAGCTCATTCACAAGTGTCTGCGCTCCTCCAGATAGTGTTTGCTATGTAAATTGGCATTGTTGTTATTACAGTGGTAATTAGCCAGAGCAGAGAGTGTGAAATAAAAGCTAAAGCCGCACAAACACGCGAAACTGACAGGTGACAGCATTCCCACACCCTTTACTTTATGACTAACACTCGTATTCGCAGTTATGCATCTCTTTGCATTTCAACCTATGTTGAAGTTATAAAGAAAGCATTTGTTTGTGTTTACCATTGTGCTTCTTGCATGTGATCAGTGGGACAGCCTGTGTGCCTGACAAACTTCTTACAATATTTTCTATCTATAGTGTTTTCACATTTTAAGGTCATCAGTCGGCCAAACAGGAAATGTAAAGTGAACTGTGAACTGTAACAAAACTACTGTGAAATAATCAGTTAATCCTACTGAGTAAATAAAAGACACAACAAACACCTGGAGTTTTTATTTTCATTCAGCTTGCGGTATCAAATTCCATTAAAACAACTCTCTCCTATCACTCTTTACTTCATACTCGCATACTGTCCAGTCTGTAGAGATTATAGCTAAATATTTTGCTGTGTTTGCATGTTGTTTATGGCATAATTCATTTAAATACAAGTAAAATAACATTCATTACAAGTTTATGTAAAAAAAGCACCTAAATAGTTTAGCATTTTGTAATTTCTTTTACATTTTCAGGCCATCAGTTGGCCGCAGTGGCGGTTCTAGACCGGAGTAACTGGGGAGTCCGGGCAGGGGCCACTTGTACTTTTAGGGGGCACACTTTAACATACATCACAAACTACTTAAACAATTAATTAAAGTCTTTTTTTTTACTCTGCAATCTTCATAAACAAGCTAATTATATAACTTGAACTCAAAATACTCTTACATGTTAATTTATTTGACAAGTAACTTTGTATTGTAGTAGGATAACACATTTCTAACATTCAAGTACATCAAGGCACATTTTTGCACCTGTCAGCTTTAACAGATACAGATAAAGTCAATGTTTTTTTGCCCTCCTGTTAATTTAAAATAATGTTTCCCAAGTGATCTTTAACAAACCAAGAAAATTTTCACAGTATTTCCTGTAAAACAAAAAGAATCCTTCTGGAGTCATGATACGTCTTATTTCTTAGTTTATTTATTGAATAAAAGCAGTTTTTAATATATATATATATATATATATATATATATATATATATATAAACACTCCCGCCTTCGTTAAGATATATTTCCTGTATATTTTTGATTGTTTACACAACAAACCAGTTACACAATAACTTGACTTATTATTCTAACTTGTCTAGTTAACATAACCTAGTGAAGTCTTTAAATTACACTTTAATCTGAATCAAAGACTATAGAATACTTAAAGGGACTTTGTCTGAATACAACTTAAACTACAATCTTGCAAAATAACTAGTAAAATATTATCCACTGACTGTCACCATGGGAAAGATAAAAAAAGTAATTATTAGAAATTAACTATTACGTTCAAAAACGTGTTGTAAAAAATCATGTGTTTAAAGACTCATGCTTTATGTCACTACTGAACACAAAAATAAATAAAGGCAAAACTAAACGAGTTGAATATTACATGAGCAACACTGACAAGGTGTTACATCTGTTTATCGGAACTTGCCGACTGCTTGTAAATTCAAGACTGCATTTACTAACGTAAAACTATGTACGCAATTTCTGATTAATACTAGCCTATGCATAGCCGAGGACTTCCTCTATTAAAAGTTTTAAAATTGCTATTGAATACAAAGTCTAATATAATTGTAACCACGGATGGATGCTGACAACAGGTTGCGGATCCAAATGCAGGTTTTATTTAAAGGGATGGTCAGACAAGCAATGATCAACACAGGCGCAAACAGATGTATGAGGGAAATCCTGAATCGTGGTCAATGTAGCAGGCAGATGGTCACAAGGCTGGCAGCAGACGGGGAGAAATCAACAATCAAGGCGAGGGTCCAAACACGGCAAGAACAAGACAAGGTAACGCTAGGAATTGTGACTGTGAACAGGTAACAAGACTCGGCAACTGGAGAGTGTGTGTTTGCTGTTTATATACTGTGTGTAATCAGTCCTTGAGCGGTTTCAGCTGTGGATGTAATCAGTGAAGATGTGGAACCGGTTGTGTGTGATGTCAGAGTATGCATGTATGGGGGATGTAGTCCATATGATGGTGGATTTGTAGTCCATGGGTGTTTGTGCATGTAAACCAGCGATCTAAGGGGAGAAGATCGCTGGTGATTGTGACAATAATCAACAGTGGACATTTTGATTGTTGTTTTTCACAACATGAACATGGTGGAAGTTGAATCTTTTATTACCTGTGTCAATTTGGGGGTTAACTTATGAGGAATGCGGGAAACTGATGCACGCAGCACCGTTACTGACAGAGAGAGCGAGTGCGCATGAGAGCAAGAGGGCACGACACAGAGAGCGGGCGAGAGAGGCCCTAGTCATATCTCCGCAGTTTGCGGCCAATGGCTGATCTCACTTCTCCGTGGCGTTTTGACACAAAAATACGCGTCCAAATTTAGGGGGGCCAGAGGGGGGGCAAGCTTGTTGACACGGGGTCACCCAGAACCGCCACTGGTTGGCCATATTGGAAACAGGAAATGTAAAAGCGAGTGAACTGTAACAAAACTACTGCAAAATAATCAGTTATTGTCTGTCTATGTTTGGTCTGTACTGATCAGCCAAATTGAAAAAAAAATTATCAAAACAAGCTAAAAAAAAAAAAAAAGAAGACAACTAAAGACTGCCCAAAGCAGAAGAGAGTCTATTCAATTCAGTTTGTTGAAATATTTAACCTTTTCCTGCATTCTAAGTCCCCCTCAATATTTAATGGCTTGCAAACACATTTTTGGGGGGGTTAGGGCCAGGACACATCATGTAGATGGTTTGCCGTTGGCCTTCGTTTGTTGATCAGTCACCAGTGTTGCCTGATATAGCTGACGGTTTCCAACCCAAAAGCAGTCCAAAGCCCACCCACACAAAAAATCACCCAAAATATTAGATTAATTCATTCATTCATTTTCTCTTCGGCTTAGTCCATTTATTAATCTGGGGTCACCACAGCGGAATGAGCTACCAACTTATCCAGCATTTGTTTTACGCAGCAGATCCCCTTCCAACCCATCACTGGGAAACATCCATACACACTCATTCACACACATACACTATGGACAATTTAGCTTACCCAATTCACCTGTACCACATGTCTTTGGACTTGTAGTGGAAACCGGAGCACCTGGAGGAAACCCACGCGAACATGGAGAGAACATGCAAACTCCACACAGAAATGCCAACTGACCCAGATGACGCTCGAACCAGCGATCTTCTTGCTGTGAGGTGATTGTGCTACCCACTGCGCCACCATATTAGATTAATATTTTGTTTAATTTTAATTTATTTAAATCAGAAATTAGCCAAGTTACTTTATTGTCAAACTTTAACCATAGAGCAACCAACACCACAAAAAGTCACAAAACCACAATAGTAACATTACAGTATAACTGGATCACATCAAAACACGCATATTGTTCTGTAAATTACACTACCTATTCGCCTAGATATTGTAGAAATTAATGAAATTAATTGAAATTAATGACGTTAGTTTCAGTCTATTAGTTTTAAGGATATCAATTAGCTAATGTGCTCTTTAGTAAATCTGGTGAGCCTAAAAATAATTCATTTGGCAACTCACGAAACGATGGACTTGTTTGACACAACAGAAGCAGGATATAGGAGTTCCAGCTTCCACAGCAGCTCCATGGATTCCTAGTATGGATTCCGGTAGATGTGCAATGGCGTAAAATGCATAAACTCGTCCCATTTGCCGTTTTACATTCTTTTGAACACATTGAGGTGCTCTTGTCAATCAGGCAATGCCTCTATGTTCATTCTTGCTGTCAACGTATGGGAGTCAGATTTGTCCGGGGAGCATACATGCCAACACTCCCGTTTTTCCTGGGTGTCTCTCATATTTCATCTCCCGGTTTGTTCTGTCTCCCGGAATCCTCCCGGATTTCAACCCCCCACTCTTCAGTTTGCTACCCATAACACCCCCCCCCCCCCCCCCCATTCAGTTACCGAACATGTCCCCCCCACCACCGGTCTTCAGTTAGCGAATCAAGCCCACCCCGCTCTTCAGCTCGCAAACCACCACCTTCCTACTATCCTACTAACCACCGTCACTACTAATTGAATGGAGTTAGAGCACACAGTTACGTTTTGTTAAAAAAAGTTGGATATAACATGTATGTTTCAAAACCGCCCAATCTGGCAACACTGTCAGTCAGCGTCAGTCCAGCTAGTTGGTTTGGGGTGTTCCATATGTTGCTTCTTGATGGGTTAACTACCCTGGTCTCATGAGGAAACATAACTATTTTACATTTTGTCAGTTTAGTGGCCAATTCAGTCATATGAATATGTACGGTTTTTATTTTTGTACGCCACCAAACCCCATCCCTATAACCAACTGTCATTGCAGGATAAGCAAATCACACTAAACTGTATGAATGTGATCGTACAAATTAATAAAAATTTGCCACTAAATCAAAAACTTTTGAATTGCTGTAAGATAGCATTGGGTTAACGGAGCTCGTTGGTCAAATACAGCATGTATAATCGGTATTGGCTGTTGGTTCAATAGAGCGCTCTGATTGGTTATTCAGCAATGAATCAGAGCATGAAATCAAAAACCGAAGTGGCAAAGCAAGTTAACAATTCAAGACAAGAAGCGATGCAAAGAGTTGCTGCATTTCTTAAATATTAGTAAACAATATGGATTATTAGATATATTTGTCAGGAACCTTAGACACAGACACAGGTGCAGGCTTGAAATAAATCAAAGTAATTTATTTTGATTCAAAGATAAATTGTTTTGATGAAGACCAGAATTCAGCCAGGAGGGAAACAAAAAAAAAACAGAACAAAAAGTCTTCTGGCAGTCTTTAACCAAAGGGTGCTGGTGCAAGCTAGTCCCGGCAGAGGGCGCCCCTTCACGGTCCTCAGATAAAAAGAAGAAACAAAACAACAGCCGGAGTAAAGTCAAAAACTATAACAGAAATTTCAGCGGTCTTCTCAATGTTACCCGGCAGGGGGCGCTCAAGGGAGCGGGCGTGTGGAGGATGCAGGTGAGCGAGTGAGAGAGAAAGCCGGTGTCCGGAAGAAGCCGGCGGGCTCCGAGAGTGAGAAGGAATCCGGCCTGGGAACAGAAGAAGATGAGGAGAAAGGCCCAGTGCTGAAGGCAATGGCCCAGGGGAGATGCAGCAAAACAGAGGAGCGAACTGGACTGACAGAGAGAGGAAAACAAGACAGGACACGACACGAGTGGCGGAGCGTGAGCGCACTCGCAAATGACGATCTAGCACAGGACGACACACATGAGGGGAATAAATAGGGCAAGAGGAGAACTACTCATGAAATGCAGGTGAGTAAAATCAATTATGTAAATAGAAAAATTGGGTAACAAGAGGGAGGGACGCCATAGTGAACACATGGTGACTGATCAAAACAAAACATTCACGTGTGGTTGTGACATGTAAACAAACATACACAAAAGAACGGCATGATCAGACCAGGGGTGTGACAGTACCCCCCTCCCTACGAACGCCACCAGGCGCCGCATGGAGGGGCTCACCTCGTTGCCGACGGAAATCCCTGACCAGCGCCTGATCCAGAATGTCCCGAGCCGGGACCCAGCTCCTCTCCTCTGGACCATAACCCTCCCAGTCCACTAGATATTGGAAGCCCCTACCTCTGCGTCTGACGTCTAGCAATCTCCGCACAGTATAGACTGGGGAGCCATCCACTAGACGGGGGGGAGGGGGGGTTGGGGCAGATGGAACAAGGGGTGAGTATAAAACAGGTTTAACCCTAGATACATGAAAAGTAGGGTGTACCCGACCAAGCGTGGGGGGAAGCTTGAGCTGTACCACCACCGGACTCAAGACCTTGGTGATCCGGTATGGTCCAATGAACCTGGGTGCCAACTTGCGTGAGGCTACCCTGAGAGGCAGGTCCTTAGTGGAAAGCCATACTCTTTGACCACACCTATAACGGGGAGCAGGAGTCCGATGTTGATCAGCAGCTGCTTTAGTCCGTCTATTAGCCCGGGCCAAGGCTTCCCTAGCTCTCTTCCAGGTGCGGCGACACCGCTGGACGAAAGCAAGGGCAGACGGGACAGCAGCTTCAGGTTCCTGTGTGGGAAACAAAGGAGGTTGGAAACCTACAGAGCACTGAAATGGGGACATACCTGTGGCGGATGACGGGAGTGAGTTATGAGCATACTCCACCCAGGGCAGTTGTTGGCACCAAGAGCTAGGATTGTGGGACGTCAGGCAGCGGAGAGTACGTTCCAAATCCTGGTTTGCCCGCTCGGACTGCCCGTTGGTCTGGGGATGGAATCCAGAAGACAGACTCGTTGAGGCCCCGATCTGTCGACAGAACTCCTTCCAAAACCGGGAGACAAATTGGGGGCCCCTATCAGAAACCACATTGACCGGAAGACCGTGAATCCGGAAAACATGATCAATCACCACCTGCGCTGTCTCTTTGGCTGAGGGGAGCTTGGGGAGGGGAATGAAATGGGCTGCTTTGGAGAAGCGGTCCACCACCGTGAGGATGACGGTGTTGCCTTTAGATTCAGGAAGGCCAGTGACAAAATCAAGGGCCAAGTGTGACCAGGGGCGGGAAGGGATGGGAAGGGGGTGGAGCAGACCAACAGGAGGTGCATTGGAAGTCTTGTTCTGGGCACAAACCGAGCAGGCGGTCACAAACTGCCTGACGTCCTTGGCCATAGATGGCCACCAGAATCGCTGGCGGATGGCAGCCAGTGATCTCCGAACTCCTGGGTGACAGGTCAGCCTGGAGGAATGACCCCACTGGATGACTTCAGAGCGCATTTTGGCTGGAACAAACAGTTTGCTCGCTGGAACCCCTGCTGGTACTGGACCCATCTGCCTGGCCTGCTCAATCCGTCTTTCAATGTCCCAGGAGAGGGATGCCACCACCATCTCCTTGGGTATGATGGTGTCGGGTGGATTCTCCTGCCCTGGGGCCTCAAACAGACGGGAGAGAGCATCCGGCTTGATGTTTTTGGATCCTGGCCTGTAAGACAGGGTAAAATTAAAACGGCCAAAGAAAAGAGCCCAGCGAGCCTGTCGGGGGCTCAGCCTTCTGGCTGAACGGATGTATTCCAGATTCTTGTGATCCGTCCAGACCAGAAAAGACTGAGCTGCCCCTTCCAACCAGTGACGCCACTCCCCCAAAGCCAACCTGACCGCCAACAACTCCCGATTACCTATGTCGTAGTTCCGTTCAGAAGGACTCAGGCGGTGGGAAAAGAAGGCACAGGGATGCACTTTCCCATCCTGACGTGACCGCTGAGATAGGACCGCGCCTACTCCGACGTCAGAGGCATCTACCTCAACAATAAACTGCCGTTCAGGATCTGGAATAGACAAGACAGGAGCAGAGATAAAACGGGACTTAAGTTTATCAAAGGCCTCCTGAGCATCAACCTTCCATTTGAACGGTACCTTAAGAGAGGTGAGTGCCGTTAAGGGTGCAGCGATCTGACCGAAATTCCTGATGAATCGCCGATAAAAGTTGGCAAACCCCAGGAATCGCTGCAGAGCCTTACGAGAGTCAGGAGTTGGCCACTCGGCAACGGCCCTTACCTTACAGGGGTCTGCCTGGATTTCTCCTGCCGAAATTATGAATCCTAGGAAGGGAACCGACTGAGCGTGGAAAACGCACTTCTCCGCTTTAACATAAAGCTGGTTCTCCAGCAGCCGTTGTAGCACCTGGCGAACATGTTGAGTGTGTACCTGTGGGGATGGGGAAAATATCAAGATATCATCAAGGTACACAAAGACAAAGCGATTGACCATGTCTCTCAACACGTCATTGACCAGGGCCTGGAAGACCGCCGGGGCATTGGTCAGACCGAATGGTAGGACCCGGTACTCAAAGTGTCCCGTAGGGGTGTTAAAGGCAGTCTTCCACTCATCCCCCTCGCGTATGCGGATGAGATGATAGGCATTCCGGAGGTCAAGTTTGGTAAAGACCTTGGCTCCTTGCAATAACTCAAAGGCAGAAGACATAAGAGGTAAGGGGTACCTGTTTTTAATAGTGATGTCATTAAGCCCTCGATAATCAATACAGGGACGCAAGGAGCCATCCTTCTTTTTGACAAAGAAGAACCCGGCGCCTGCAGGGGAAGAGGAGGGTCGGATGAGGTCGGCTTTAAGAGATTCGCTGATGTACTGGTCCATGGCCTCTCTTTCAGGACCAGAAAGGGAAAATAATCGACCCTTTGGCGGAGAAGTGCCTGGGAGGAGTTCAATGGCACAATCATAAGGACGATGCGGAGGCAAGGAGGTGGCCCGAGACTTGCTAAACACCTGACGCAGGTCATGGTACTCCGCCGGAACCCCAGCCAGATCAGCCGCCTCCACCTGCAAGACAGGACACACAGAGACAGGAAAAGAGGCAGGACCCAGACACAAAGACAAACAACGCTGATTCCATGACAAAACTGAATTATTCAACCAATCAATGTGTGGGCCATGCTGCACTAGCCATGGGTGCCCCAAAACTATGGGGGCACTAGGGGAGTCAAGAAGGAGCAGCGTGGTGACCTCACGGTGATTGCCTGAGACAATGAGAGTGATAGGAGGGGTGGTATGGGAAACCGTGGTGATAAGAGTACCGTTAAGGGAACGGGCAGGGATAGGGTCAGAAAGAGAAAGGGCAGGGATCCCCCACAAGGCGGCCAAGGAACGATCCATGAAGTTACCCTCGGCTCCTGAATCAATCAGGGCCGAACAAGAATTAAAAAGATCCCCAAACTGGACAGAGACAGGAAGAATGGTACGAGAGGAGGAGGAATGCAAAAAAGGAGTAGCGCTCACCAGGATCCCCCTCTTTACTGGCGAGCTGTGGCTTTTAAAGGACAAACAGCTGCGAAATGCCCTGGCTTTCCGCAGTACAAACACAAGCCCTGGGCGAGGCGATGCTGTTTCTCTTGGGAAGTGAGCCGGAGGCGTCCCACCTGCATGGGCTCTGGGCCCGTGGAAGTGGAGTTGAGGGCGTCGGAGGCAGGAAGGGTGTCCTCCTTCCTCCAGGAGGAGCGGAATGCTGGACGTTGACGGCGGCGGCGTAGACGTCCCTCCACCCGTAGGGCCATG
Source organism: Danio kyathit (assembly GCA_903798195.1). NCBI lineage: Eukaryota > Metazoa > Chordata > Actinopteri > Cypriniformes > Danionidae > Danio > Danio kyathit. Next base: position 13,736,056 of record LR812538.1, read on the forward strand.
TTGATCAAGTCATCGAAGTCGCGAGGAAGATCGATGGTGGCCAACTCGTCTTGAATCTCCTCCTCCAGCCCTGCACGAAACATGGACCTGCAGGCCCCCTAATTCCAATCACAAGACGCCGCCAGAGTCTTGAATTGGATGGAGTACTCAGTCACTGAACGGCCTGCCTGTCGCAAACGGGCCAGCTGGTCAGCTGCCTCCTGACCCCGAGCATATCTGTCAAACAACCTCATCATCTCATCTCTAAACTCATCAAAAGAAGTACAGCAGGGGGCTTGAGTGTCCCAGACAGATGTCCCCCAGTCACGAGCCTTGCCAGTGAGAAGCGTCAGGACATAGGCCACCTTTGTTTCCTCCGTTGCATAGGTGCGAGGCTGTAGGGCAAATACCACAGAACACTGGGATAAAAAGGCTCTGCACGAATTCGGATCTCCATCATAAGGTGGCGGGTTGTTGCATCGAGGCTCATGCTGGTGACGAGGACCAGGAGCCATTTGCCCTGCCTGGGCGGTGTCATGCTGCAGCTCGTGAATTCGTGCTGTCAACTCAGCTACCTGGTTAGCCAGGAACTCCACCTCTCTGGAAGTATTGGTCAACCGGACCTCATGCTGCCCCAGCAACGTTCCCTGCTGTGTGACGGCGGTTCGGACTGGATCTGAGCCTGCTGTGTCCATAGTGGCTAGATCGTTCTGTCAGGAACCTTAGACACAGACACAGGTGCAGGCTTGAAATAAATCAAAGTAAATTATTTTGATTCAAAGATAAATTGTTTTGATGAAGACCAGAATTCAGCCAGGAGGGAAACAAAAAAAAAAACAGAACAAAAAGTCTTCTGGCAGTCTTTAACCAAAGGGTGCTGGTGCAAGCTAGTCCCGGCAGAGGGCACCCCTTCACGGTCCTCAGATAAAAAGAAGAAACAAAACAACAGCCGGAGTAAAGTCAAAAACTATAACAGAAATTTCAGCGGTCTTCTCAATGTTACCCGGCAGGGGGCGCTCAAGGGAGCGGGCGTGTGGAGGATGCAGGTGAGCGAGTGAGAGAGAAAGCCGGTGTCCGGAAGAAGCCGGCGGGCTCCGAGAGTGAGAAGGAATCCGGCCTGGGAACAGAAGAAGATGAGGAGAAAGGCCCAGTGCTGAAGGCAATGGCCCAGGGGAGATGCAGCAAAACAGAGGAGCGAACTGGACTGACAGAGAGAGGAAAACAAGACAGGACACGACACGAGTGGCGGAGCGTGAGCGCACTCGCAAATGACGATCTAGCACAGGACGACACACATGAGGGGAATAAATAGGGCAAGAGGAGAACTACTCATGAAATGCAGGTGAGTAAAATCAATTATGTAAATAGAAAAATTGGGTAACAAGAGGGAGGGACGCCATAGTGAACACATGGTGACTGATCAAAACAAAACATTCACGTGTGGTTGTGACATGTAAACAAACATACACAAAAGAACGGCATGATCAGACCAGGGGTGTGACAATATTTGCATGAGTGAATCTCTCCATAGCGACAACACTGTTGGGTTTCGTCTACGCTAATTGTTCGGCGTCATCTTGGTGTGTCCCGGCTTTTAGATAGCATTATATTCAGTAGATTACCAGGAAATCTGTGCTGTGATTTGCATCAATTCAGACAAACTATACATTTTGAGAATGAAGCACAGATGCCCTCATCCCACAATACACAGTGCAGCCGACTACGGCAGCTGGTTTAGTCCAAAAATGTGCAGTGCTTTTTTGCTGTTGGGTCTGTTGGAGTTCAGATTATGTTCTCACCACAAACAAACTGCTCCAATGTTTGTTTGAATGTACCTAGATCACATCTTCAAGCAGGTCTCAGTACACTTGTAGGTCTGCTTTTTGCTATTGCTGCATTTACACCTGTCAAACTAACCACACTAAACAGGTAAACGAACTTTATGCAACTGAACTAAATGAGACAGGGGTGAAAACACACTTAAAGTGCACTGCAGTTTATAGCTGAAATCAACACTAGAGAAAGTAAAACAACATGTTGTGTTCCTTTTCCCAAAAAGCATGTTTAGAGGGCAGACTATGAATTAATGAACACTCACTTCCACACTGCTTTTTGCACACAACTATGTATTTTTCCCTCTCCCCATATTTATGACTTTTACAGTGTAGCAATATTTTATGATTGTGTGGATTTAAATTAAAATGCTTGTTCCATGTAAAAGAAAATGGACAACAAATGACCTCAAAACAAGATAAAGTAGTATTGTTGCTTCATTAAATGCATTTTACTCTCTTGAATCAAAATGTCTTCAACTTGTCAATTTTTGAAGAATTTATCATCGAAATCAAGTGAGTTCTTTACAAGTTATAATAACACAAATCTGCTGGTCAGTCTCACATTCCATCCTTCCCTCACTGGTAAACCTGGAGAGGGCAAGCCACCTTTTGGTGTTGATTCTCATCCCTGCTGTATGACCCCCCCCCCCCCCCCCCCCCCAAACCCCCCCCCTTGAATGCCAGGACGGACACGGTCGCGCACCTTCTGTAAGTCCACAGTCCACAAAGCAAATGTAATCTGGACAGACGAACTCCCTCAAAGCTGACTGAGAAGTGTAATTCCCCTGTAGTTGGAACACACCCTCCAGTTGTCATGATTCTGCCACTCTGTTCTTGTTAGTTCTTGTTTTGGTGGTGGAGTCCTGACACTACTCCTGTTATGTTTTGTCATTGTGCGTGTCTCTGTATGAGCGCTGATCGTGGGCGCGCCTGGACCCTGCACGTTCCCGCTCTACGTGGCCGCGCGGAGTTTGGGCGTGTTTACGATTGTGCGCTCTTGTCCGGGTGTTTCTGTTTGTCTGTTTGCAGCGTGGTGTTTCAGTCCCAGCGTCTCTGTCTAGTTGGGTTCGGTTTCGGTCGGCGCTGGGATGAAGCACGCACATTGCGTCTGTGTGAGCACTCGGTGAGTTTTCATTCATTGTGTGCTCGTGTCTCGCGTTAGTCCTCTGTTGGTGTTGTGTTTGGCACATGGCGTATGTTTACGTGTGCCGCGTGCTTGTGTGTCTGTTATGTCATGTGCTCGTCAGCCCCACTGCATTGTCTAGCCCCACCCTTCTTGTTAACTCTTTATTAGTTCATTTGGTTCACCTGTTTGTGTATTGATTTACTACCGCTTATAATCTCCTCATGTCTGCTGCCCTCCGCTCTGAAGAGGAGAAGGACGCCAACAACCAAAATCACCGCGTATCCAGCCACATGCGAACCCGCTACAGCACTTCCAAATGGGGAACCCATCCAAGTCCACTCAGAACTCCCAGAGTCGGGTGAAGTTAGTGGCCATGAATTGGATGAGCCTAGTCCTGTGTCTCCTCGCTCGAGGAGGAGGAGGAGGAGGAAAAGCCCGCCAGTGTCGGCTCCAGCCCCAGAGCGCCCGCCGTTGTGGGCTCCAGCCCCAGAGTGCCCGCCAGTGTCATGATTCTGCCACTCTGTTCTTGTTAGCTCTTGTTTTGGTGGTGGAGTCCTGACACTACTCCTGTTATGTTGTTGCTCATGTTGTGTCTCTGTCTCGTCAGGCTGTTCTCCTTGAGTTCCTTGTTTTTTCGTTGTGCCTTGTGGAAGGAGTTCGATCTCGGATGCTGGAGAATCATTTATTGAACTTCCATTTGATGACAAGCATTCTAGCACAAACTATTTCTGTCTGTTCTGCTTCAGGCTTTTTGTGTCAAAATAAATCATCATTTACTTGCTATTGGGTTCAGTTGTGATTCATGACACCAGTCCCCCTTTTTAAAAAAAAGAACCCCCACCCCAGTGGCCCAGTCCAGAGGGACTGTCTCAGAGACACCCCCATTCAGAGACTTGAGGTACTCAGAGCAGATCTCATCCCTTCCTGCAGCCTTGCCACTGTGGAGACCTCAATCTACTTTAGTGATGAATGAGTCAACCCCTGTATACCTTATCTCTTCTTCCTAAGATCCTAAAAGTATTCCTGCAAGTCTCCAAAACATACGGTCAGAGATGAGATGAAGCAACGACAGTCCTAGTGCCATGTGCACCGATGGACCCCCTTATGCTCGAACATGGTTTTTGTCATAGACAAACCAGATTATCACAGAACCCCAATATGAAAACACCACTCAGATTAAGATAAGGGAGGCTGTTCCTCCTAACCAAGCCTCTGCAGGTTTCACTGTTGTTGCCCACATGGACATTGAAGTACCCCAGTAAAATGACAGTGTACCCAGTCAGAGCACCTTCTACTGACCCTTCCAAGGACTCCAAGAAAGTTGGGTATTCTTCCCACACCAGCCCACTGCCTCTCACTGCTGACAACTCTAGAGTAAAAGAGAGTCCAGCCCTTCTCAATAAATTGACTTCCAGAGTCCAAACAGTGCATTGAGTTGAAACAGACCTGCTCTACTCGGTACAGATTTAACTTTCGGCACAAGCTCAGGCTCCTTCCCACCCAGTGAGGTGACATTTCATGTCCCAAGAGCCAGTTTTGTCATCCAAAAATTGGGTCATTGTGGATCTGGTCTTTGACCACTGGCATACTACATTGCACCAGTCCCTTATGGCTTCTCCTGGAGGTAGTGGACCTAAAGGAGGATGATCCCATGTCACTCCTTTGGCCTGAGCCTGGCTGAGCACTATGAGGAATTACCCAGCCACCAGGAGTTCGCATGAGGACCCCAACCCCAGGCCTGGCTCCAGGGTGAAACCTCAGTCATACCATACTAGACAATGTCGAGGGCTGCATTCCAGTCCATTTTTATGCCTTTCACTTACTAACTTCCCACCATCTTGTTCCCTTAGATGTATGTCATTGATTACATTACACAAGTGTCCACTACTGGCGGAATATCTGAATGGGTTTAAATGGAATACCCTAAATCCTTGACCACTTGAACTAGAACGTTTTGATGTCACAATTGCATTGCATTCTGGGACATATAGGTGCTGAAGTGGACATGTGAAGCCGATTCACTCCGTCTGCAAAAATCAAGGGATTAAGGGTATGTCCATGTAAGCTTCCCTCGTTCACTTGATGAAGTGGAGCACACTTTAAAATGGCAGTGGGGATTCCCCTGAGGGAACAAGGGAAGGGAAGTTTGCGAGTGTGTGTCTAAAAGTGGAGTGGAATGCAGCCATGGTCCTTGATTTTGTTGTGCTCATAATGGATTTTTTGAACTGCACTTAGTCTGACCTGTCATTTAGGACCATTTTGCCTTGGGAGACCCTACCAGGGTGACAACATAGCTCCTAGGATCAATCAGGCAACCAAACCCCTCAACCATAATAAGGTGGTGGTTCAAGGAGAGGACTTTTATTTGTTTCCAAGTAAATGTTTTAAGCATCATTGTGTAAAACACGCCACATTGTCATCACTGTACCCTGCATCCCCTTTAATTTAATTTAATTTTATTAAATTAAATTTAAAATGTTCAAGTTATTATAGCCATTTGAGGAAAAGTTTTGTAGGTTGTGACACCTTTTATCAGCAGTGGTGTGCCTCTCTCTCGCTCACACACACACACACACACACACACACACACACACACACACACACACACACACACACACACACACACACACACACACACACACACATACACACACACACCTTCCTCAAGGCTTGCAATTTTCTCAGCCGTTTGACCCACAAGCCCTCTAAAACACTGTCAGCATTGGATAGTTCCTATCAGTCTTTTTGTTTTAGTGAGGTCAACCTATGTGTGTTATCTCATGTCTGCAGCATGTCAGGGATGTGTATTCATTTCAATGCACATTTTTACAGGTTGCAAGCATTTACACTGTTCAGCAGCCTGACTCATGAATATGAATTTAATGCAAATCGGCCATAAGTGTTTTTTGAAAGCTGCCTTATTACAGTTTTTCCCAATTGTTTACACACATTACACACATACACAGAAACGCCAACTGACCCAGCCGAGGCTCGAACCAGCGACCTTCTTGCTGTGAGGCGTATTATTTTTATTATTATTATTTTTCATTCATTCATTCATTCATTTTCTTTTCGGCTTAGTCCATTTATTAATCCGGGGTCGCCACATCGTAATGAACCGCCAACTTATCCAGCATGTTTTTACGCAGCGGATGCCCTTCCAGCCGCAACCCATCTCTGGGAAACATCCACACACACTCATTCACACACATACACTATGGACAATTTAGCTTACCCAATTCACCTGTATCGCATGTCTTTAAAACTTGTGGGGGAAACCGGAGCACCCGGAGGAAACCCACTGGGAAACACTCTCATTCACAAACATACACTACGGACAATTTTAGCTTACCCAATACACCTGTCCCACACGTTTTTGGACTTTGGACTACCCGGAGGAAACCACACAGAAATTCCAACTGACTCAGCCGAGGCTCGAACCAGCGACCTTCTTGCTGTGAGGCGACAGCACTACCTACTGCGCCACCGTGTCACCATTATTATTATTATTATTATTATTATTATTATTATTATTATTATTATTATTATTATAATAACAACAAAAATAATATTATTGTTGTTATTATTATTATTAGTAGTAGTAGTAGTTAATATTAGTTAGCATGATTCTTCTTCTTCTTCTTCTTCTTCTTCTTCTTATTATTATTATTATTATTATTAATAATAATAATAATAATAATAATTAATATTAGTCAACATTATTATTATTATTATTATTATTATTATTATTATTATTATTATTATTATTATTATTTATATTTAATAATAATAATTTACCTTCAACTTAGAAATACTGAAATAAGATTAATAAGTAAAAAAACACACATATATATATATATATATATATATATATATATATATATATATATATATATATATATATATATATATATATATATATATATATATATATGATTAAATTGAATTTGAAATACACAGAACAACAATAAGCACAAAAATATTAAATAAAACATGCACATTTCCTGGGGGGGAGGGGGGGGATAAATGAATAAATAAATATTTTAAATATTACTAGTAATAAAAAAGGACACATTTACAAAGGGGTTTAAATATTCTGGAATTAAAAAGTTAATATGGTAACGAGGGGGCAGAGACAGTAATTTGCAAAACTAACAAGAGTGGGGAAGGAGTGGCAAGAGGGACACAGGGGCAACTAATTATTACAAATAGTGTGTGCTTTTATATAGTGTCAGCACTCCCAGCTATGCAATATTCTGATTATGCATTTAAACATTTTTTAGAATGGAAAATATTTTATTACACATTATACATTTATTATGCCATTCTAAAATTGAATCAATATCCTGAAGCGCTGGAAATAAGTCTGGTAATAAGACACACAGGTTTCCCTCTGGTCTGTGGTTTAGTCCTGGAGGTGCTTTTATGCTATGAGTATTACAACTGGAAGGTATGAATATAATATGATAGCAGGGACATGGACACACATATGGACATAAATACACACCTTCTCAGTGGTTCTCTGTAATGCTTTATGATCATTTGTTTCAGACCGCAGGCACTGAAACACATTATAAAATCCTGAAAAAAAAGTAATGTGAAAGAAAACCTTTAGGTCACATAATTTAGGGATAGAGAGAGAGAGATAGAGAAGCACAGGATATTTCATTCCAATACTGAAAGGCAAAAAGGTAGTGACAGATTAAAGGAAAAACAAAAACAGAATGAAAAATAATGTCATTTATTTATTTCAAAATCTCCCTGAGGTATAAACTTGATGAGACAGGAGACGCCATTAAGAACTGAAACAGACATACAAATCAATAGAGAAAATACACTTAGACTTTGGTAACTGTATGATGAAATATAACTATATTCAGAATTCAGAGTTGTATGTACCTACTGTTTATTTATCCATTTAATTTGCATATGGTACGTTATTGCAGTACTTCGATTTGAGTCTGTTTGAAATACATGATGTGTTGAGTTATTTTCATCTATAAAAGCTTACATTCTTGAAATATTTTGCCCATATTGGTGTAAAGTATGTGAGAAAATGTAATTAGTTACTGTACTTAAAGGGATAGTTCACCCAAAAGTGAAGGTTTACTCACAAAGTACTCTGAAGTTGCTCCAAACCTTCAAATGCTTATCACTTCTGTTATCTCTAAACTCAAAATACTATGACCAATGTTGGTAATCAGTAATCACTGACCTCAAGAATAAAATAAAATAAAATAAAATAAAATAAAATAAAATAAAATAAAATAAAATAAAAGAAAATAAAATAAAATAAAATAAAATAAAATAAAATAAAAGAAAAGAAAAGAAAAGAAAAATAATACAAATCAAAAAACGAAAAACAAAATAAAACCAAAGAAATAAAAACAACAAAACAAAAACATAAAATAAAAAACAAAAAAACAAAACAAAAACATACAATAAAAACAAAACAAAAAACACACAAAACAAAAAACAAAACAAAAACATAAAATGAAAAAAAGCAAATTAAATAAATAAATAAAATAAAATTAAATTAAATAAAATTAAATAAAATTAAATAAAATTAAATTAAAATAAATGAAATTAAATTAAATGAAATAAATTAAATTAAATTAAATTAACAAACAAACAAATAAAGACTTGTTGCAATCTTTACTCTAGCACATTTGTGATGGACTGCAAGTGTGTGTTCATATCTTTCTCACAGATGTGTTTATAATGATGAATTGCATATAAAACTACACCAATATGTGTAAAAATAATAATAATCAAAAATCATCCTCGTCATTAACAATAACCCAAAGCAAATGCTTACAATTATAGAGAGAGTTACAGTATGTGTATACAGTATAAAATGTATTATGCAAGAGAGAAAGAGATTGACTGAAAGAGTGTGATTCATTTCTGCATTTATTATTCCAGTGAAACTCATCTAAAGATCACTCTCTTCTTAATAAATCTTGAATGTTCTCTGAGGAAAGTTATGTTTTAGTACTCTTTCAACATTTAAGATTTGCTTCCATGTCTTAAAAAACCTACCCAAATCATAAGGTATTTTGTCACCATCTGGAGATGTGAACCAATCAATCACTACAAACCAGTTTGCACTACAAAATACTTTTATTCAATTAACTATTGTTCCTGTATAATACAATCGATTGGAAATTATTTAACCTTTCCAAATACTCCCACTGACCTACTTTTTTAGAAATGAACCCTTTTCCATTCATAAAAAAATGACCTCAGTATTCCAAATCTCAAATATGTGTAAGAATTTGTATTTTGTGATTTAAAAAAATTAATAATTATTATATTATTTGATCGATGACTGGTTATGGGTGTTACCATGTTAGTACGCGCTGCAGGAGAGGGATTAGAGCTGCTGGATTTACAACATGTTAATTCATCTACTTCTCCTAAAATACATGGAAGTAAGTGCTGTTTAGCTGGGAAAAGTATAGAATAAACTTGAGTAAACTAAACATTGTAATAAGTGGTGATTCTTTCGTGCCAATCGGCTCCCTGTCAATTTTGATTCCGAGATTATTTTCTGCCTATCAGTTGTCCGTCAGTCTTGACCCAGCATTTGTCTTGTGGCGATATCATTTTTTATTCCGCAATTGTGCTAACCAATTCCGTCAATTTTGACTCAGAGATTATTGTACAATACTTTTAGTAAAGTAAAGTGTATTGGCAAAGTAATTTACTTTACAATACTCATACCCTGTACAAAACTTGACTCTGTTTTATGCCGATACCAATTTTGACTCGACGATTATGTATTGACCTGTTAATTTTGACTCAGCAATTATTTTTTGCCGATCACTTTCATGTCAATTTTGACTCAGTGATTATTGTGCCAACACACTTCCCAGTCAATCCTGACTTAGTAATAATTTTGTGTCGATCGCTGTCAATTTTGACTCAGCAACTATTTTGTGCCAATCGCTTCCCATTCAATTTTTACTCAGCGATTGTGGCAATCGCTTTCCTATCAATTTTGACTCAGCAATTTTTGCACCAGTCACTTTCCTGTCAATTTTGACTTAGAAAATATTGGACCAATCACTTCCCATTTAATTTTTACTCAGCGATTATTGTGGCAATCGCTTCTATATCAATTTTGACTCAGCAGTTATTGCACCAGTCACTTCCCTGTCAATTTTGACTCAGCGATTATTGTGCCAATCGCTTCCCTGTCAATCCTGACTCAGCAATTATTTTGTGCCGATCACTTGCCAGTCAATCATGACTAAGCATTTGTTTTGTGCAATCGCTTACCTGTCCATTTTGGCTCAGCAATTATTGTTCCAATTGCTTCCCTGTCAATCCGGACTGAGCAAATATTTTGTGCCGATGACTTGCCAGTCAATTTTGACTCAGCAATTATTTTGTGCGAATTGCATCCCTGTCAATTTTGACTCAGTGATTGGCACAATATTTGGACTCACTGACTCAAAATTAATTAATTCATTTTCTTTTTGGCTTATTCCCTTTATTAATCCGGGGTCGCCACAGCGGAATGAACCGCTAACTTACCCAGCACATGTTTTACGCAGCGGATGCCCTTCCAGCTGCAACCCATCTCTGGGAAACATTCATACACACTCATTCACACTCACACACTACGGACAATTTTAGCCTGCCCAATTCACCTGTACCGCATGTCTTTGGACTGTGGAGGAAAACCGGAGCATGCGGAGGAAACCCACGCGAACGCAGGGAGAACATGCGAACTCCACACAGAAACGGCAACTGACCCAGCCGAGGCTCGAACCAGCGACCTTCTTGCTGTGAGGCGACAGCACTACCTACTGCTCCACTGCGTCGCCTGACTCAAAATTGACAAAATAAATAAAAATTGACAAAATAAATAAATTGTGCCAATATGCTTCCCAGTCAATCCTGACTCAGCAACTATTTTGTGGCAATCGCTTACTTGTCAAGTTTGACTCAGCGAATATTGTGCCAATCGCTTCTATGTCAATTTTGACTCTGCATTTGTTTTATGGCGATACCAATTTTGAGTCTGCGATTAATGTAATGTGTATTTATATAGCGCATTTATTGTGTATGGCCATACACCCAAAGCGCTTCACAATCATGAGGGGGGTCTCTCCACACCACCACCAGTGTGTAGCATCCACTTGGATGATGCGACCGCAGCCACAAGACAACGGCGCCAGTGCGCTCACCACACACCAGCTATTGGTGGAGTGAAGAGACAGTGATAGAGTCAATTCGGTGGATGGGGATTATTAGGAGGCCATGATGGGTAAGTGCCGATTGAGGGACTTTGGTCAGGACACCGGGGTTACACCCCTACTCTTTTACGAGAAGTGCCATGGGATTTTTAATGACCACAGAGAGTCAGGACCTCGGTTTAACGTCTCATCCGAAAGACGGCACCCACTGACAGTGTAGTGTCCCCTTCACTTTTACTGGGGCATTAGGACTTACACAGACCACATGTTGAGCGCCCCCTGCAGGCCTCTCTAACACCACTTCCCCATCAGTTTTGACTCAGCAATTATTTTGTGCCAATCGCTTCCCTGTCAATTTTGACTTGATGATTATTGTGCCGATCACTTCCTTGTCAATTTTGACTTGCCAATTATTGGGCCAATCGCTTCCTATTCAAATTTTACTCAGCGATAGTAGCAATTGCTTCCCTATCAATTTTAACTCAGCCATTATTGTGCCAATCACTTCCCTGGCAATCCTGAATCAGCAATTATTATGTGCCGATCACTTGTCAGTCAATCATGACTAAGCATTTGTTTTGTGCAATCAGTTACCTGTCGATTTTGACTCAGCGATTATTGTGCCAATCTCTTCCCTGTCAATCCGGACTCAATTTTGACTCAGCAACTATTTAGTGATTGGCCCAATTTTTGGACTCACTGACAGAAAATTGACAAAATAAATAAAAATTGACAAAATAAATAAATTGTGCCAATACGCTTCCCAGTCAATTTTGAGTATTAAGTGATTATTGTGCCAATACACTTCCGACTCAGCAATTATTTTATTTTGTACCAATCGCTTCCCAGTCAATTTTGACTCACCAATTATTTTGTGCCGATCACTTGCCAGTCAATCATGACTAAGCATTTGTTTTATGCAGATTTGTGGTATGCTCATTTGTTTACTCAGCAATTATTTTGTGCCAATTGTTTCCCTGTCAAAATTAACTCAGCAATTATTTTGTGCCGACTGCTTCCTTGTCAATTGACGTTTTTGTGCCTCCATAGAGAGGATTATCAGTGAAATAATGACGTAAAGTTCGGTGCATTCATTAAACAAATCAATTGTAAAATTGTTATTTTGGCTCCTTATTTAATATGTTTGGAGTGTTTGGATTTGTTTTAAAACTTGGATTGAAATTAATAATCCATTAATTTGTGTTGCATAGCCAGTGTTGGGGAGTAACATACATGTAGAATACATGTACCGGCGGTATGTATTTAGAATACTATTCATGAGTAACTGTATTCCGTTACAGTTACTATTTTTAAACAGGGTATTTAGAATACAGTTACTTTCCTAATACCATTGGAATACTACGGGCGATGCGTGTCTGGCCCATAATAATATTACTAAATTGCCGCCGAAACCATAGAAACAGAAGCTACACTCCCGACTGCTATCGCCAGCGTTAACTCAGTGAGACTCACGCAAATGACCCTGTTCTCACGCTCTCATGCCACACCTCCATTTTCTTACGCAGCAAAAAGGACGATCACAAACACCGGACAACCATGATTTTCAAATAAACTGCTTTTTTTGCCGTCATTGTTCGTGAATTCGCTGCTTGATGTTTTGTTTGCGCTTTCAGAGGTTTCGTTTACGCTTCTTAAATTTACGTTAGCTTTTCTGACACAAATGTGGGCGGGACTTATGGGCACCTTAGCCAAAGTTAGCAGCCCTGGTTAACTTGAGTGTACAAATATGGAGGATTCAGACCAGGAGCTCGAGGGGTTGGAGCCGCAACCGAAGCAACTTTCTAGCAGCAGTAAAGGAAAAAATGCATTCATGACTTGGAAGTTCAAGCAAGGTAGTTCAAGGTACTGTAGATAGGTGGCTACTGGCTAATATGTTTGACTTAAAACAAAACTTGTTCATTTTGATGTTTACATTTTTGTAAAGCAAACACATTTTGCATTCTTCTAATATTTGCAATATTGTTCTTAGATGAGAAGTTTTCATAATAGAAATTAAAATGTTGGATAGAATCTGTTACATTACCTTGGTTTTACATAAACTATTTTAAAGTTTTTCTTTTCTTGTTTACCTGATATTTTTCTGTGCAGACTGTGAAATACAAAGGGTAAGCAAAATGTATATTATATACATATACTGTATATTACAGACAGTAATGCTGTCTATGTTCAAGCACTTTTTATCTTTGTTACAGAAACAGAAATTGAATGTGTTGACACTTTGATAAATAAACATTATTTCATAAACATAATTATATTGTTTTATTTATTTTTCCCTGTCAGTCAATAATGTTTAGCATTAGAGGCCTTCTGTTTTCCTGCAGAAATCGCTACCAACGCATAGTGTGACATTTAATAGACTTGAATGCTGTTTTCAAAGGGGAAGTATTCCAAGTATTTAGAATACAGTACCATGATTATGCAAAGTAACGGAATATGTTACAAAATATATTTTAAAGCAGGTATTCTGTATTCTGTAACTAAATACATTTACAAAGTATTCTCCCCAACACTGTGCATAGCTTAAATATTTAAAATTATTCTACATTATTCAGATTAAGTTACTAAACTAACTAAATACATTACTTAATACTTTTTAGAGCATGTTGTAATCTGCAGTGAAATACATAAGCTATAAGATATTGGTAACACTTTACAATAACAGTACATGGGTAACACTTTACAATAAGGGTGCATTAGTTAACGTTAGTTAATGCATTAGTTAACATGAACTAACAATGAATAACGCATCTATTAAGCATTACTTAACCTTTGTTAATGCTAACTAAACATTTATTCATGTGTTAGCTAATGCATTAGTGAACATGATCTAACAGTTAACAAGGACTTTGTTCAGCATTACTTAATCTTTGTTAATGGTAATTTACACATATTCTAATGCATCTCTTTACATGAACAGCTTAATTAGTTAATGTTTACTTACTCATACGCTAACACATTTGTTAATGGATTAGATAACTTGATCTAATAATGAACAACACATTTATAAAGCAATACTAAATCCTTGTTAATGAAAACTTACAATGTTACTTAACACGTTAGTTAACATGAACAAATGAATCAGGTTCAGAAATACACAAACTTTGTTCATGTTAACTACTCATATACTACTGCATAATTGGTAGAGCTGATGATACGTTCATAGTTCCTGATCAATGCCAGGGACAAAGGAGAACTTTACTGGAGTGCACATCGAAACCTCAGCTTCAACTGTAATTCATGTTTGTTAACTATTTACTAACATGATTTATCATTAACAAAGCATTTGTTAATAGAATTGAGACACTTATTGTAAAGTGTGCACTATACCAACATTACCTAATGCTTAACTAACGTTAATTAACTATTTACTAACATGATTTATCATTAACAAAGCATTTGTTAATAGAATTGAGACACTTATTGTAAAGTGTACACTATTCCAACATTACCTAATGCTTAACTAACGTTAATTAACTATTTACTAACATGATTTATCATTAACAAAGCATTTGTTAATAGAATTGAGACACTTATTGTAAAGTGTACACTATTCCAACATTACCTAATGCTTAACTAACGTTAATTAACTATTTACTAACATGATTTATCATTAACAAAGCATTTGTTAATAGAATTGAGACACTTATTGTAAAGTGTACACTATACCAACATTACCTAATGCTTAACTAACATTTATTAACACTTTACTAACATGACTTACCACTAAACCAACAATAACTAATGCTACTAACATCTGTGGGTTATTAAAACAGTGATTATTGATTTTCCTGGACCCCAAAATCACTCAAAGCCATGTTTCACTTAGACTTTCAAAACCTTTATTACAGTACATAACATATACTGTGCAATAATATAAAAAAAGAAACAAAAAAGTAACATAATAATTATAAAAAATAAAATTAAAATAAAATATTTAATAAAAAAAAATGTACATACATACATACATATATACATACATACATAAAACCACATTTTTTTCTTTAAAACTATCAACTATTTTCTTATTAGAAGCAATTTCCCCTCATTTTTCATGGCTTGTATTTTGTGTGCAATGCTCTCATTTGCCATAATATCATCTTGAAATTTTTGAGTAAATGCTTGATAATTTCTCTCCCCGTTTGTTTTGAATTTCTGTATAGTTCTCTAGAGCTGCAATGGCCAGTTCAACAATAGCTGGACTCTGCATAATCGTGTTTCGGTCCACACTATACTTTCAGAACCCATCTGTCATGTTGCTTCCTCTGTCAAAAATCTCCAGGACTGCTTTGTAGCACTTCACCACCTTCCATGGTTCAGTAACTAAAATAAACTGTAGATTACAACAAAAAAAGTACACTTGTTAGCTCAGTGGGCACATTTAATAACCACTTATGTATCACAAATGTTGCGTACTGTAATGTATACTCATGTATTTAATGCCAAAGAGACTGTAACTATACAGTAACGTTACAGGAATCATAGTTCATGTTAGGTAATGCATTTACAAACATGAACAAACAATGAACATAATTTATCAACCATTTACTAATGTATTATTAAAGTCTTACATTTTACTAATGTAAAATATTAAAACGTATTATTAAAAGTTGTGCTGGTTAACATTAACAAACAATGATCCACTGTATTTTCATGAATTATTTGTTAATCAATAAATACTTTAATAAATGTATTGTTTATTGTTTGTTCATGTTAGTAAACTGTAATTATGACCTGATATTAAGTTCAGCAATATTGTAAAGTGTTACCATTTGGTAAAAAAGTTCGATTAAAGTTACTTACCAGACTTTTCTGTGAATTCATCGTTTTGTTTTGGGTTTTTCTTTGGTCTTCCTCCCGCTTGATGGCAAGAGCTTAAATAATTTTTCTCCATTTAACCGCTTGCTATCATCAAGCACAACCTTCCGTTACCCGCCAGAGTGTTGAAGAATTGTGGGTAGTGTAGTTTTTGTAATGGACTACAAAAGTTTCGTTTGCCAAATAATTGCAAATTCGCAACGACAATAGTGACTTATATACAACCACATCGCTAAACAGTTAATGAAAAATGCGTCTTCTGGAATTAAATAATTAGCGGTAAAATTTTGAATTAATGATCGCGAATTTTACTTCCGGAAGCCTTTCACCTTTGAAAACCCCGCGCTCGTTCGCAGGCCGCGACGTCACAGCCCAATACAGAAGCGGAAGTAATAGAATTCAGCGCAACAGCAGGTAAGCAATGGATTTAATATTTTAAAACAACTAATAATACTAATTAATTGCAAACAATTAGACATATTTATGTTACTTTCTGCATGTTGAACGTGAATAGATTAACCATTTGTTGTATGCACAATAAAGATTATTAATTGATTTAAAAATAACAATACATTTTAAATACTAATAGGCCTCGCTGTTTACTTATTTTTAAAGGTGACATTGGCCAGCCATTAAAGCAAAAGTTGTTGTTAGTGATTGAAGGACATCAAACCAAAAAAAGAGAAAGAAATTAAAACTGATGGCCTCAGAAAAAAAAGCTTAAAGTAAAAATGAAGTGCAGTCACTGCTAGCACAAAATGAAGCTGTATGTACACACACACACACATATATATATATATTTATTTATTTATTTATTTATATTTTGTTTTTTGATGAAAGCAACTTCCACCACAAACAAAAGATGAATAATATATAACTTTATAACTTAAATACATGACATATTACAGATATATTAAAATGTCATTGTGTGCATAAAGCATCAAATAATTGTTGATTTGTTGAATACCTTATTTGTCTTTAACTTTTTTATATTGTGTATTTATCTTTGTTTTGTTTTTTTATTGCATGCTCATTTTGCAGTATACACGTGGAAGACTTGGCACAGAAGAAAATGGGTCTTTGGAAGACTGGGGGTTGGACAAAACAATTTGAAAAAAGAAAAAACATTCTTAAGCTTGTTCATCGCAGGTCCTGCTATCACCTTTTCCCACTTATTGAACAACATTTGCATCCTGGAAGTACCATGATGAATCTTGGCAATTTTGGCAATAACCACTTTTCTAGTTTTGCAGAGATTAATTATCATAAAACTAAAAATATTGTTATGTTTTTATGTTTGACACAACTATGCACAATAATAAAGGTTTTGAAAGTCTAAGTGAAACATGGCTTTGAGTGATTTTGGGGTCCAGGAAAATCAATAATCACTGTTTTAATAACCCACAGATGTTAGTAGCATTAGTTATTGTTGGTTTAGTGGTAAGTCATGTTAGTAAAGTGTTAATAAATGTTAGTAAAGCATTAGGTAATGTTGGTATAGTGTACACTACAATAAGTGTCTCAATTCTATTAACAAATGCTTTGTTAATGATAAATCATGTTAGTAAATAGTTAATTAACGTTAGTTAAGCATTAGGTAATGTTGGAATAGTGTACACTTTACAATAAGTGTCTCAATTCTATTAACAAATGCTTTGTTAATGATAAATCATGTTAGTAAATAGTTAATTAACGTTAGTTAAGCATTAGGTAATGTTGGAATAGTGTACACTTTACAATAAGTGTCTCAATTCTATTAACAAATGCTTTGTTAATGATAAATCATGTTAGTAAATAGTTAATTAACGTTAGTTAAGCATTAGGTAATGTTGGAATAGTGCACACTTTACAATAAGTGTCTCAATTCTATTAACAAATGCTTTGTTAATGATAAATCATGTTAGTAAATAGTTAATTAACGTTAGTTAAGCATTAGGTAATGTTGGTATAGTGCACACTTTACAATAAGTGTCTCAATTCTATTAACAAATGCTTTGTTAATGATAAATCATGTTAGTAAATAGTTAATTAACGTTAGTTAAGCATTAGGTAATGTTGGTATAGTGCACACTTTACAATAAGTGTCTCAATTCTATTAACAAATGCTTTGTTAATGATAAATCATGTTAGTAAATAGTTAACAAACATGAATTACAGTTGAAGCTGAGGTTTCGATGTGCACTCCAGTAAAGTTCTCCTTTGTCCCTGGCATTGATCAGGAACTATGAACGTATCATCAGCTCTACCAATTATGCAGTAGTATATGAGTAGTTAACATGAACAAAGTTTGTGTATTTCTGAACCTGATTCATTTGTTCATGTTAACTAACGTGTTAAGTAACATTGTAAGTTTTCATTAACAAGGATTTAGTATTGCTTTATAAATGTGTTGTTCATTATTAGATCAAGTTATCTAATCCATTAACAAATGTGTTAGCGTATGAGTAAGTAAACATTAACTAATTAAGCTGTTCATGTAAAGAGATGCATTAGAATATGTGTAAATTACCATTAACAAAGATTAAGTAATGCTGAACAAAGTCCTTGTTAACTGTTAGATCATGTTCACTAATGCATTAGCTAACACATGAATAAATGTTTAGTTAGCATTAACAAAGGTTAAGTAATGCTTAATAGATGCGTTATTCATTGTTAGTTCATGTTAACTAATGCATTAACTAACGTTAACTAATGCACCCTTATTGTAAAGTGTTACCAGTACATGAATAATGATGTATTAATGTGCAAACTAAACATTACTTTATTATGAATTAATGATGAGTTAAGGTATGCACTAATCATGAACTAACTTGAACTACAACATGAGTTACATGAGTTCATGTGTGAATAACGGCTACCTTAATTACTTGTTAGTACATGTTGTTAATTAATGTATTAGTTAACATTTAAGTTTAAGCTAAATGTAACCAGCATGAACTCATGAGCTGTTAATGTATGATTATGTCATGACTTTACTTGGAGGGGCACATCATCATTAACTCATGCTTAACTACTCATGAACTCCTGTTCATGCTGATGTTGACAGAACACTTTTCTATTGTTATTCAGTGTAAACTGACTAGTTGGACGTGCATAAGGAGTTCATGAGTAGTTAAGAATGGGTTAATGATGATGTGCCCCTTCAAGTAAAGTCACAACATAATTATATATTAACGCATGAGTTCATAATGGTTAAATTAAGCATAAACTAATGTGGTAATTAATACATTAATTAACAAACAATCATGTACTAACAAGTAATTAAGGTAGCCGTTATTCACACATGAACTCATGTGACTCATGTTGTAGTTCAAGTTAGTTCATGATTAGTGCATACATTAACTCATCATTAATTTATAATAAAGTAATGTTTAGTTTACATATTAATACATCATTATTCATGTACTGTTATAATAAAGTGTTACCAAAATATTAGGCTAACAAAACACTGCATCTTTACTACTTTGTAAAGCAGTAAGTCTGGCACTGTTGATGTTTTGCTCTGGTCTTGAAGTTCATTCTCATGCATGTATTAGAGTGGTAGTATAAAGAGCACAGAGGTCCAAACTCCTCCAGGAAACATTGAATTGTGTCTGCTTGAAACTCCACCATATACATCACCCGATTCACACGCTCGCGGCGTCACCATCGAAAAACTATCAGAGTAAGAAATGAGGAGGAAAGAGGTGCTGTTTTCCCCTCCTTAACACAGACCTCAATTACGTCCCCCATCCACCCCAATTAACCATCCCAACACAAACATCAATACCAGACTGATGTTCCAGCAAACTCAATCCTTCACCAAATACACACACAGTCTCACTCAGCACTGCAAGCTCCATCAGTCCAGCAAACATAGAGAATCAGCTTTAGTGCATTAACCCTCTGCTAGTTTGAACATAGTTTGATTTAAAACTACTGGATGTATCTGAAATCGGTAATGCATTACTTGAAGAGGGTATTCATATGACTGTCATGAAACTTTTAACCATGTCATGATTATAGTTACTTTATTTGTTAGTTAGTTAACTTTATTTGTCCCCGTATGTAAATTTTATTTGGAACATACACTCACGGAGACATCTGACATTTCACATTTGGCTTTTATATAAATAAATCATTTAAAAAATGATGCCATGGTACTCCTACTCTAAATAAATATCCAGTTTACTAGCCATCAACTGCTACTGAGGGCATACTCACACTATGTACAGTTGCCTTGAACCGGCCCAAAGTACGCTTGCCCCCCCCATCCTGTCTCCCCCGACGGCCCGCACTCACATTGCATTCGAGCCTGAGCACGCTTACGTCATCGATGATGTGCTGTTCAGTTTAAGAACACTCTCGTTTAGCACAGTGGAGATTGCTTTGATATGCAGTGACATGCAGTCAAATATTTTGCAGATCAGCCACTTTTGATGCTCATAAACAATCATCAAGTCCTTGTGCTGCAGGAATTAGGAGGTTTGCTGAAGGTTCAGCTGTCGTACAGTGAGGGGTTTGCGTCTTTAATAATCTACGACAGTTTGTGTTCTTTGAACAGTAAGAATGATTAATAAATCCATATGAAACAGTTCCTTAAAA
Organism: Danio kyathit; assembly: GCA_903798195.1. Classification (NCBI taxonomy): domain Eukaryota; kingdom Metazoa; phylum Chordata; class Actinopteri; order Cypriniformes; family Danionidae; genus Danio; species Danio kyathit. The sequence continues at coordinate 13,756,623 of LR812538.1, forward strand.
GTCACGTCTCGTCTTCAGTTTCGAGCTTAGGCGCGCTTTGCACTCACGCTACAAGCGTCCAAGTGAACCGCGCTCTGGCCCACCTCTTTCAACCGGGCCAGGGCCGGCCAACTGAACCACGCCTGAGCCCTATTCAGAGCACTCACACTTCTCAAACCTATCTAGAAACCACCCTGGGCACAGTTCGGATTGCATAGTGTGAGTACGCCCTGAGAGAGGAGGAATTTAAAGAAGGTATAAATGATAATTTCTTACACATCTGGGAACAAAATATCGACGACCTGATGATAACAATTTGAAAGTGTATGATAAAAGATGCCTCTTATCATTGACAATCATGATAGCCTTATTTGGTATTCTTTCTTTTTATATACTGTACGATCAATGCTCTTTAGTTTTATTCCCAACTATTTACTGGCTGTTGTTACAGTACCACCTTCCCCAGTCACCTCTTCTGGGCCTTAGAAGCACTTCCATACCAACAGATCACACAAAATGTTGCAATACTTTCGATAAATGCACTATAAAACATGATCAACAA